>QANT01006481.1:0-38061 GCA_003254885.1 Purshia tridentata
CAAAATTTTATACTTAGTTATATTAAGGTGATAGGTTTTATAACTTCAAAGACAGAGTATCTCCTCCATTTTCTATGTAAGTAGGGGTAGGCGCGGTGCGGTTTAGTGCATTGTGTGTGTAAAACCATGCACCGCGCCGTAAAAATGTGAAGAAAACCAAACCAAACCAAACCTTATACGGTTATAATTTGGTTCGGTATTACATAGTAATACAAAATCCAAAATCTAAAATCCAAATCCAAATATTTTTAATAGTATTTGTTATAGTTTCCACATTTGTCAAGTTCCAATTCAACTAAAGTTAAAAACAAATTAAACAATAAAAATCCTCAAATCACACAAAGTTTACAAATTTAAACAATAATAAAAGTTTATAGGAAATTAAACTAAAACTATTAGCCAAAACTTAATCATCCAGGCACCATAAGCCACCAAAAGTCATCAACCAGCCACCAACCTAACCAGTTCAGCCTTGTTCAATTGTTCTCCCACCTGCACAGCAGCACCTTATAATAAAAAAGGCAAGGTAAACACAATAGGCAGCAATCAAAAACACTATGACCACAACTTAAAAACACTTTGATGCAAAACTTACCAAGTCATAGTCCACAACTCAATGTCAAACACTAAATTGTAGCAGGGCCAGCTCTATTAGAAGTGATTGAACTCATCATTTATATAATTAAAAAGGAAAAAATAGTTAAAACACTTTAAATTATAATTTTTTATATATATATATTTACGGTCCGATTTGATTCAACTTGGTTTTTTTAGGCGCAAAACCAACGCTTACACCTATAAAGGACGATTTGGTTCGGTTTTTGTAATGATTTTTGACCAAAATAGTCAATATGATTTTTTACAGTTTTTTTATGGGCGGTTTGGTTCGGTTCAATGATTTTACGGTAAAAATGCCCACCCCTATATGTAAGAGTCCGATTCATAGATTATAAGGACTTGCATTTGTTCCCTGTCTTCAATTGGAATATTAGTGAATTTTAAAGGAATTTGTAGATTTCATAGATTATATGAATTTTTATTAACTTTCATAGAATTCATCAAAATTCAAGGAGAAATGGCTGAATTTCTCATGGCTTTTGTTATGTGAACAAAAATCATATAAATCTATCCTAATACACAATTTAATGAAATCCATGAATTTTTTAGAACATTTATGTTTTTAAAGAAATTTATTAAAACTCGAGTTGGAATACCTAAATTTTTATAGAATTCATTAAAATTCTAATTGAGTACAAATAGATTTTGTTGGATTTTTAAAATCTATTAAAATCTGAATTGGGGATACTTCTTAATTTTGTTTAACAGTTAATTATCCTCCTATATTATGTTATGTCAAATAAAAGACACTCAATTTGTTAGAAATATAGTATTTTTAAAAAATGTTTAAAAATTTAATTTAGAAATTAGAATACAAAGTACGAACCTCAGGGGATGAATTATAAATTTATAATTAACCCTTTTATGAATAACAAGAATTCAATTCTCGCTGTTTTACGACGTAAACAGAAAGAAGAAAGGCATGCGGTGAAAAATGATATGAACAGCCTGTGAGTTTATCAAAAATCCAAAATAAACAGAGCAGTAAAAAAACAGAAAAAAGCAAATGGGGATTTGGGATGCCGTTTGTCATCGTGACATGGTGGCAGGGGGAGTAAATTTGGCGAAGGTTAGCGGTCAAAGATAGAAGGCGCCCTCCATTCCATCATAATTGCAAGAAGCTCACGAAGTTTGCATTTTCGCACTGTGAACAAGGAGGCTTGGCTTCTCTCTCTATATATACCCAGCGACGCCTCCCAAATGTGACCACCTCCACACCTCTCTTTCGTTGCGAATTTCGTGGACTCTGTGTTAGTGAGACTCCCATTCCCTTCTCTCTCTCTCTCTCTCTCTCTCTCTCACCTCTGCGAAGAAGAGCAGGAGCTGTACCAACAGAGAGCGCGGAAAGCTTTTCTGGCGCTGTTGTTTGGATCGCTCTGTGAGATTGTTTGCTGAGGGATCGATCCGTTGAACTCAGAAAAAGAAGCAGAGAGAAAATGGCCAAGAACGTCGGAATTCTCGCCGTCGACATCTACTTCCCTCCTACCTGTATTCAGCAGGTGACGATCTCTCACTCACTCTGTGTTTTCGGTTTTTGTTTTTTATTTTTTTATTATTATTATTTTTTTTCTGGTTCGCTCACATCACATCCTTTTCTGCGTGGTTGGAGTTTCTTTTACGTTGCTGCGAGAAGTGGAAATGATGCTTGGTTTTTTGGATTCGTTTTTCGCTTGTTTATTTTTGTTAAATCAGAAAAAAGAAAAGAGCTCAGCTAATTAATTAGTTGATTTTTTTTAAAAGAAATTATGAAAATATGAGAATCTTGGCCTTCCTAGCGTCAACTCCAAAGTGTTCTTGACGTTTTTCCTGTATTAATGTGTGAATTAGTATTATTATTGTTATTAACCATTTTGATGTGGAATTAGATGAAAAAACAAATTTTGTTTTTTTTACTTTATATTAACTTTTAAAAAATTTATTGTGAATTTTTACTTTGTTTGTTGTTCAGAATCTTAACTTCACAGGTAGTGTGACTATAATTTTATGAAAAAATATCAAGTGAGATAATTTATTTTTTTAGTTTCCAGGAATAATTTGAATATTTCATGGTTTTACAATTGCAAAAATACACACAAAAAAAGCTAATGTTGCTCAGAGCTACAATCCCCTGCAGTGTTGAATTGATATGTTTACCATGAAGTCTTGTCAGCCAAATCACTTGAATATGCATCAACTAATGAACTTTTGCATTGTTTATGCAAAACAGGAAGCCTTGGAGGCTCATGATGGTGCCAGTAAAGGGAAATACACCATTGGACTTGGACAGGATTGCATGGCTTTTTGTTCAGAGGTGGAAGATGTCATCTCTATGAGGTACTAGTTCTACATTCATTCCTCGATATTTTTTTAACTGAACACATTATATTACTTCCCTCATTGCGATTGCATTATGATTAAGAATGAAAACCTGCTTAGAAAATGGGACCTTCTAATCCAATTTGGACATGATAACCGTAATTGTTAGGAAAAAGATCTTGTAAAGGAGACAATATTAAATAAATGTTCAGATGCCATAGTATACTCTTATTTTCTTCTATCACATTTCTATTATGTTGTGCATATTAGTCCTAAAATGGTTTATGGTTTTTATGGATCACTTTAGAACTGTGCATTATCGTCATCTTCACCTTCTACATTTAATTGTATATTCAAATATTTATATTTAATAATTCTAGCATTTTGTTGAGAGCTAATCATTAACTACTCTTTTTGGACTTTCAGTTTGACAGTGGTTACCACCCTTCTCGAGAAATATGGGATTGATCCAAAACAAATTGGTCGGCTGGAAGTAGGCAGCGAGACTGTGATAGACAAAAGCAAATCGATTAAGACCTTCCTGATGCAAATTTTTGAGGTATTGTCTCAGTGATTGTAGATACATTCTGACTTGATTCTGTTTCTTGGTTGATGGGGTTGATCAATCAAAGGATAAATATGTTATAGGACTAGAATGTCAGATGAGGTACTAATGAGAAACATTATTTTAAACAGTAAATGTTGGCTCAAAATAATGTCTACTCTTTGGTTATAACTTATATGGAAACTTTGATCTACTTGTAAAAGCAAAAAATTGGGTTTATAAAGTGGTGAAAGATGTAAATGGCTAAATGAACTAGCTTGGGTTATTTGGGCTCTTGGGTTTAAATCACAACTCTTGCTTATTTTCACTGTGTTTGGAAGTTCATTGAGCTTTTCCTTTATAGTTTTACCTGTATGCTCTGCCATTAATTTCCCTTTAATAGGATTTGTTTGGTAGGCTTTTTAATGCCCTTATGCGAAGTCCCTCAAAACATTTTAACACTGATTCTTTCTGATGTTAATGCAGAAGCATGGAAATACTGACATTGAAGGTGTTGACTCAACTAATGCATGCTATGGAGGAACTGCAGCTTTATTCAACTGTGTCAATTGGGTGGAGAGTAGCTCGTGGGATGGACGCTATGGGCTTGTTGTGTGCACCGACAGTGCGGTAATGACCATACACATTTTCTTGGGCTAATATATATATATATTTTTTTTGTGTCGATGATATTATATATTAAAGATTAAAACGACTTGATTCCTCCTAGGCAACGATGTGTGGATATGCAAATTATTTTTTATTTTGTTTGTTTTTCCTTTTGGGGGTGGGGCAGGGGAAGGGGGCATATATTGGGGTAATTCACCACATAATATTATGTCACTTTTGACAGAATAAAATTACAAGGTCATGGCAGCAAATACTTCTGATCTCTGAGATGCATTGAAATTTTTGCATTTTGTTTGTTGTGTCCAGTGCTGTGTGCATACACACCAAGAAACTGATTCACTCAATGTTAGAGCTGGACAGCCTTTTGTTTCAGTATTTTTATTCTCTCTGTCTCCTCTGTCAGGTTTACGCAGAAGGACCAGCCCGGCCAACTGGTGGAGCAGCTGCTATTGCCTTGCTAATTGGACCTGATGCTCCTATTGCTTTTGAAAGCAAAATTAGGGGGAGTCATATGTCTCATGTCTATGATTTTTACAAGCCCGACCTTGCTAGTGAATATCCGGTAATTCTTCCCTCTTCCCTCTGTTTCTGATATATACATGTTTCAGACAAAAGGAGTCATTACTACTTTTTAATGATCAAATTGTCAGTTTTTGAGATTCTATAATTTAATGGTTATTTTTGTAGGTTGTTGATGGGAAACTCTCTCAAACATGTTATCTGATGGCTCTTGATTCTTGCTATAAGGAAATGTGTAAAAAGTGAGTTCCCATAAAAATACTGAAAGGATTCTACTTTGTTCTTATATTATTTTTGCTATAGTTGTGCCTCTGTAATGCCTAAATGGTTTCTTTGCCTACTATAGGTATGAGAAAGTTGAAGGCAAACAATTTTCTCTCTCTGATGCTGAGTACATTGTATTTCATTCTCCCTACAACAAGGTATATTCTTAGCACTTATGATCTTGCAACCGATCACTCTTTCTGTTTTACAATCGAAATATTAAAATGTTTTTTCCTTTAAAAATAATTTGAATTTTGAATTATTGCAGCTTGTACAAAAAAGCTTTGCTCGTTTGGTGTTCCAGGACTTCACAAGGAATGCCAGGTTCTCGTCTTTCCTTCATCCCTCTAAGAATCATAATGGCTACTTATGGACATTTATTCTTAATATACATGTACTTGGTGATTTATTATATTTGCTTCCATATGCAGTTCCATTGATGAGGCTGCTAAAGAAAAGCTAGCACCTTTTTCAAGCCTATCTGGTGACGAGAGCTACCAAAGCCGGGATCTTGAGAAGGTATAGTTAAAACCCTTGAATGATGGGGATGTTGATGCTAATTCCAATTTATCCCAGTTGGTCTATATTATTTAATTGCAACTTAGATTTAACTTAATATAATTCACTACAGGTATCTCAGCAAGTTGCAAAGCCCCTATATGATGCTAAGGTGCAACCAACAACATTGATCCCAAAGCAAGTGGGAAACATGTACACTGCATCTCTTTATGCAGCATTTGCATCCCTCCTTCATAACAAAAACAGCGCATTGGTAAATGCCCTAAATTTATAATCTAAAAGGCTTGACTTCAATTGAAAATTTGAAATGTTTGTTCTAATCAATTATCTGTGATAACAGGATGGCAAGCGTGTGCTACTGTTCTCTTATGGAAGTGGTTCAACTGCCACTATGTTCTCATTGCAAATCCGTGCTGGTCAACATCCATTTAGCTTGGAAAACATTGCGGCCGTGATGAATGTTGGAGAGAAGTTGAAAGCAAGACACGAGGTACTTGTTTTTTTCTTGCTTTTCCCATAAAGCATAATTTCATGGAATATCAGTCGGCTATGAAAAATTAGAACCTTATGCTATTGCTACCGGCTGGGAAGTCGGGAGAATCCATAAATTGTTTGATATAAAGGTGCTTTGTTGTGGAATTCATTTATTGTACATGTTTCTCTGATGCAGTTCCCGCCAGAGAAGTTTATTGAAGTGATGAAGATCATGGAGCACAGGTATGGAGGCAAAGACTTTGTGACGAACAAGGACATTAGCCTTCTACTTCCAGGCACGTACTATCTCACCGAAGTTGACTCTAAGTATCGTAGATTCTATGCCCAGAAGGATGGGGACAGTACCACTGCCGCCTCCGGCAAGAATGGTGTGGTTGCCAATGGTCACTAAATGGTGGACATAAGTCACATAACCAAGTCCATAATGCCATGAAGTTGGCATTTATGTTCTTGGAAGTCGGTTGTAATTTGTAAGGAGAAAGAATATCCATCCTTGGCTTCCATAAGTTTGTATGTTAAAGCAAATAGTTTGTTTGGCAGCAAGTGTTGTCAGTTTTTTTTCTCTCTTTAATAAATTGTTACAACAATAGTTTACCTTGTTATTAAAACCATAAAAGTCTTGTGATATTGAGCCTTCCATGATGATGATGATGATGATGATATTGTACCAGAGTCGAAGTCCTTGACATGGAACACATGCTTGAGACCTGGTTGTACACTCTGTAAAGCTCTTTTTTCATGAACTAATTGATGAATCTTGCAAAAAGGGACTGGGTTGACTCTGTCTGATGAAAAATGTATTATTATGCATATGATCTATGGCCTTATGGTATTTTGGTACATGTACTAACTGGTTGTCTTGTTGCTCTAATAGTAAAAAGCATTACTTTCACGTTAAAAAAAAAAAAACAACATAAAAGTTCGACAAGTCTTTGGGGTTAATCTAAGTTGTGAGGCTGGCAGGGTAATGGGTTAGAAACTTAGAATTAAGAAGGTTCAAGATTTAATTCCCTTTAATATGACAAAAAATAAAGTCCGAATTATATTCTCATTTTTTTTTTTTTTGTTTACATACTAGCTGGGATAGACTAGAACTACAAGGCATAGCCGCATAGGTGTGGAGCCAAACTTCCTATTTATGGAGAGCTATACATGACTAAAATGGACAAAAAAGGTTTGGCGCGAGAACAAAACAAAACAAAACAAAAAAGGTTTCATGCTGTGAAAGAACAAAACAAAAAAGGTTTGGCGCGAGATGAAAAGACAGATATGACCCTGATGAGACCAGTCAAAGCCTGCCATTGTAGTCAAAATTTCACTGTGATATTAAAACTTATAAAATAGATTTTGATGTCAAATGGACTATAAAATAGAACCCAATTTTGAGGTGGGTGAGTCAGCCACGAATATCCTGTAGAATCTGGATAATGATACTTACATTAATTGATTTGGGCACAAAATCAGATTTTTGATTTTGGGGCACTCGTTATGAAGCCTGGGATGTATTTCGCTTTGGGGCATGAAGGAATTTGCATACTAAAAGAGTTGAAAAAGCTCATAAACTTGACTCTAGCCGGCAAGTCAACAAAATTCACTTGTAAAAACAGATACAATATATAATCAAAGTCCATCTTTTGGCTTCACCCATTGGACCATTCCATCTTGTCAAAACTTAAGTCCAACATATTTTGTAACCCAAATAAGAATGTTGAATGGATTAATGGAATAAGAATACATTAACATTGTTCAACAGAGTTTGGACGCTGCTGGCAAAGAGCTCGAGTACCACTACAAACTCTCAAAAAAATGTTTACATATCTTCAAAACTCTACAGTTTTGTTAATTTTTTAAATTTGCCTCATTATATATCAATTATTATGTTCAATTATTAATAGGTACATGAACGTCAAATGAGATGACCAATTAATATGATTAGGAAATGCTTTCTTTTTTAGAGTTGTCAAATGAGTCATGTTGTGTCCACTTATTCTGTTTAAATTAAATTCATTATCGCGTTTGTGTTGTGTATGTGCTACCCCATTTAATAATCATATAGTGCTTGTATCAATCTAAATAGTTAAGATCTAAGCCTCGTACAACCTATTTCATACTCATTTTAATTATACAATGCTTGTGCTATGCTGACCTCGCATGTTTGACACCTAATTTTAGTATCAATAGAGATTCTTTTATGGTATTTGGCTAATATCAATACTAAAATAATGAACTCACTCACACATTTTGTTTACGCACATACAAAAAATGTTACAAATTCACACACACTTTTTAGTTTTACCCACTTAGGTACCCAATATGATAAATATCCATCACACTAAAATGACCCAAGAATTAGTCATTAAACATTGGTTTTGGAATTAGTCATTAAACATTGGCTAGGCTAAAAAAGAAAATTTTGAAAAGGTAACAAAGACTTTATAGCTTTGTGTTGGATGGACCACCGTAGTAGATAGGTTATGCCTATGCCATGCCAATTGCCAAGTGCCAACCAATCCCCAATGAAACAATCCATTTGCACAGCCACAAAACAAAACGCAGAAAAAAGCATTTTTCCAGAGCTTTCTGAAGGACTCCACTCTCTCCACCCTCTCTCACCCAGTGACCCAATTACCAATTGCTTCAGCCCCTCTGCCTCAGTGGTCCACCGATTTGGACGCATGATAAATAAACCCAGGCCCACCGGCCCACCCAAGTGGGCCCCCCACACGTGGCACCCTCCACCACCCCAGGATCCTCAAACCCCTACCTAATGATCTTTAGACCAGTAGGGTCCACCCAAATTTTTCTTCAATTTCTTCTAATTAAATCTCTCCTTTTCCGTTATATTATTACTATTTTACAATTCCATACTCGAATGTCTCCATGTATGGATGTTGAGACAGAGAGAGGGAGAGCTTCACTTCATTTCATTCCGTATCTCCAAAAACCAAAACCGAACCGAACCTCACACAAAAACGTAAAACCCCAAATAATTTTCCCGCAGATTCTCTCGAGAAACAAATGGTCTGTAGCCTCTGAAAACCCAAAAGCTATCTGGGTATCTTGCATACTTTCCATTCCTCGCTCCCTCCTATTTTGCTGCCAAAAATGACGTCGTATTTAGAGGATCACGACGACGACGGAGGAGGCACCTCCGATCTCAGCACCAGCACAGGAGACCCCCTAGACAACAACAACAACAGAAATGGTAGGCCACCCAATTTGGACGAGACCGCGGCGTTTCAGGCTATGCCGCTGAAGGTGGAGCCCATTGAATCTGACCCACCGTCAGACGAAGCGGACCAAAGGACCCACCACCACCACCAACCGCCGCCGCAGGGTCAGGCTATTGGAGTGGTCCCCGTGGCCGCCATGCAGATGCAGATGCAAATGCCTGTGTCAGTGCCCATGACCGTCTCCACCGCCGCCACCAGACGCTCCTCCACCAAAGACCGCCACACAAAAGTGGAAGGGCGCGGCCGCAGGATCCGAATACCCGCCACCTGCGCCGCCCGGATCTTCCAGCTGACCCGGGAACTGGGCCACAAGTCCGACGGCGAAACCGTCCGGTGGCTTCTTGAACACGCCGAGCCAGCCATCATCGAGGCCACCGGCACCGGCACCGTCCCCGCCATCGCCGTCTCCGTCGGTGGGACCCTCAAGATCCCCACAACGTCCAGCAACAACCCCGCCGACGACTCGTCACCATCCTCCACAACGAAGAAGCGGAAACGACCGTCGAACAGCGAGTTCGTGGACGTAAGCGACGCAGTTTCGCAGTCTTCTGGTTTAGCTCCGGTTGGGCCCGCCACTCCTGCCGCCGTCCCTCAGGGTCTGGTCCCACTCTGGGCGGTGGGAAACGCCGGCATGATGGTCCCTGCCAATGCGTTCTGGATGATTCCGCCGACTGCAGCCGCGACAGGTCAGGTCGGGTCCGGTGTGGGCCCGTCGGGTCAGCAGCCGCAGATATGGGCGCTGTCGCCCACGGTGACGCCAGTGTTTAACGTGGCGAACATGGCGGCGGCGCGGCCCATATCTTCATTCGTGGCGAACAGCAGCGGTGGCGGGGAGGTTAGGAGGCCGTCGCTGGCGCTGTCGAACTCGGCAGTGAGCACGAGCATGGTGGGGGCGAAGGCGGCGGAAAGGTCGTCGACGACGATGGCGCCGAGCGTGAGCTCGAGTAGTGCTAGTGGGAACAACAATAACAGTAACGGTGGTAGTGGTAGTGGTGGCGCGAAGCCTCAGTTGCTTAGGGATTTTTCTTTGGAGATTTACGATAAGCAGGAGTTGCAGTTCATGGGTCGTCCCGCAGGGAATCACCAAACGCAGTGAACAAGAAGAAGAAGAAGGAAAAAAAGCGAGAGAAATGGAGTGAGTGGGTTAATAGTGTTCATGCTAAAACAGCTGCAAATCAAAAATAAAAGCATTGAAAAAAAAAAAATATTATTGGGGTTTTTATTGTTTGCTTGTGTTTAATTGTTTGATTCTCATTTCAATCTCAGCTCAAATTCTGTTCGCCATGGACGACATCTCTTCGAGCTCGGAGCTGCTGTCGTTTTTTCTTTTTTAAAATTTAAGTTTAAAGAAAAAAATCAAATTACGAAAAATAAATGACAAAATTTATTTTTATACATACAAATGGCGCTTGTTAGCAGTGGGCTAATCGCAGTGTGTGGGAGCTGAGAGCTCAGTTATTTTTGACCTTTTTTTGAGTATTATGGATATGGACCGTACGCACACCGACACACGTGTGGAAAAGATCACACGTGTTGCATACGGAGAAGAAGGCGGAGTTCGTTGAGGTGGTGCGGTGGTAGTGTGGTCCCACCTGTACATAGTGGGTCAACTAGGCCCAAATTGGACATTATCCGAACCCGAGTTCCCCCCACTCTTGTTTCAAGGGACGTGTCCAGTACTTTCTTCGTCAACGTCTTTCTTTTTCGGACGTGTGTGACACGCTCCTAGTGCGCGTGTGGAATAGGAGGATGTTTATAAAAAGGTATGTGGAATGTGATGCCCCGTGGAGTGTGGGCCTCCATTGGAGCTGTCAATGGGTGTGGGACGATAGGTCGCGTGCACCGAGGGATGGTGTTGGGCCCATCGCTTGGGACTTGATGTGTAATGGGCCCACATTTGCAGTCCCCAAGTTGGGTTGGTTGATCAGATCGATATGGAAGCACAAGAGCTTGGGCTCCACCCCAGTCCTTCATCAACCACATTCATGTGGGCCCCTGTCGAGTGGGGGCGGCTGCCTTGTCTGGTGGTGCTGTTGCTGCTCGATCTAAATATTTTATTTATTTTCTCACCCTTTGCTTGTATTAGGGCTCATAATCAAGTCCTATAATTGTGTACTAAGTAGGAGTTTTTAAGATCCAATTCAATTCACACAAATCACCCGATTTAATATCAGTTCCAATCTAATTCTATCCAATCCAATCTCGATAGATTTGATGATTTTGGCATATTAAATTGGATGTCTAAACCTAAAAACTTACTTTATTAGATTGGATGACAGATTTCATATTTCTTTGGTCTTGTAGACATTTGAACTATTAAAATAAGTCTAACAAGTCAATTTATTTTTTGATAAAATTAAAAAATCTGTTTGGTATAGACTATAATACATCCAAGGATTTAATTTCGAAAAAATTTTCAGAAATTTTATTTTTTTTGAGGTCTTGAATATTATTAAATTGAATTATCGAAATTTTATTAAAAGTTTCAATTCTTTTAGTTTAAATTATCACCAAATCAAAATTTTGAACTCTCAAATTTTGTCAAAATCCGAAATTTAATTCCTTGAGTACATCTCAAAACACTTTTCTTTTATACTTAACCTTCACTTCATGCATAATTCTATTGGAATTTGTTATTATATTTGATTTCATGTTAACTTTCATAAGTTTCAACATATTTTTTCCTTTATTAAAAAGCCGATCATTTGGTCCAATTTAATCCAATGTTGAATAGATTCTAACCTCATATTGGATGTCCAAATCAGCCGGTTTGAGAATTAACCTTATTAATCTCTTCTATTTTGAAGAGATTGAAAGGGATAAGTTTTCTTTATAATTTATCTATCTTATTCTTATCTTATTTTTTTAAGTTAGAAATTTATTCTTCAAATACCCCAATCAAATAATGCATTACTCCCTCGACAAAAAAGAAGAAGCTATATAATCCAATCTATATTGGATTGAATGCACATTTGCTAAAACTTAACGGTTTCACTGACCAACACCTCTAAGTTTGTTCATGTTAATTACAATTTACTCTTAATCCAAAATTTTTATTAATTATGTCGTGTTCGGGCATGAATGCATGATACACACATATCTGTTGACTATAAATTCAAGATCAGAATAGTAAAATGAAGATATAAAGACTAATTCTAAATTCATACAACACTGTATCAAAAAAAGAAAAACGTTTTTCAAACAATACTAGTTAAATAGTTCAGCGAGTCAAATCACATGATTGACACTAATCTCAGCCATTTACTGTTCATCTTCCGGCAAAAACACATTGCATGTGAACTAGAAGTCACAGTTTTGAAGAAAATTTTGTTCAATTATTACATATCTTCATAATTCCAAATAAAGAAAATGAAATAATAGTCTACGATATATAATCCAAAGCAGTTAAATTTGTTTTTTTGTTAATTAGTTTTTACCTTATGAAGAGTAAGTTGTCATATTGGTACTCAATTTATGATGCATATCTTTAAAAATAGAGTGAGTTATCTTACAAAACAAATAATAATAGAGCCAGTCTGTGGCTCAGTGAGAAATTTTCACTGCCCCTTCCACTTGCATATTAAATACATTATGGAAACTTCTCAAATTTGTAAAATTTAATCCATTTTGATAAGGCACTTATATAGACTCAATAATCTCTTGTCGAACTCAATCACCTTGACTTTAATTTTAACATTCTTGAGTCTTGACTATTTTTTCTTTTATAATTTTATAAAGTCAAAGTGTCTTGATATAAAGAAAGTCAAAATTGTCATTTTTCAATTTGAAACATAGATCAAAACTATAGACTTTTCTTCAAAACTCTAAATCCTAACCCATAAACCCCAAATTCTATAAGAAATTTATAAATTTTGTAATAGAAAATAACGTATTTTTTTATATTGAAAGAAGAGCCACCATCACATAAAAAAAGAAAAAAAAAAAAGAAAAAAACAACGTGAGGCAAACTTAGAGTCACCAAAATTTAAAAAGAATATGGAGATAATTTTATCCCAACAAAATTCTCATTTAGAATATTATAAGAGATAAATAAAGAAATAAGTACATAATTTAAACAAAGAAAAAATACAAAAGATGACATGTAATTATAATATAAAATTAATTACCATATACTACATGTCAACTCATATTTGTAACCATAAACACTATATGCTTGATTATGCAACAATTAGGTAATATATGTATTTAAGAATCAAGTACTCTTAGACATCAAGCACGTGTTAGAATGACTAAGTTAGTATGTCTATGATATCACTTCTAAAAGAATGAGATTTAGGCTTAGACTTATTTGAATTAATTTTTTGTAGAAATAATATTTTAATAGGTGATCTAAAAAATGAATGAACAGTAGGTGTGACTCAAAGTCTTGCCCATATAAAAATAGTACAATAGTACTAAACTTATTATATGTATTATCCACTAATTGCAGTCGATAGACGGTCAATATATATAATCTATTATCAAGGAAACATTCTTACAATCGAGAGACAAGATGAAACCTATGACGTGATAATAACAAGGAAAACATGAGAGAGAGAGAGAGAGCATCAAAGCCTCTTTCCATTCGGGGTTAGGGGTTTAGTTTATATATTTTATTATCAAGTGACAACAATTGTAGTAGAATAATGTGGTATTTGATATGTCATTTGATGACAATAATAATTCATGTAATGAGGCTATGTCTCTCACGTATCATATAAATTAATCAATTGTATGGTTAGAAAATATAGTCCATCTAGCATTACTTATTCCAACAAGTTAAATGTATGGACTTCTAAAACAATAACAACTCATATTTTTGGTGTCTTTTACTAGTCATTAAAAGCGATCACACAATTTTGTTGATTTTGCACATTTTCCTTTCAATAAAGGAATAAAACTAATTGCATTTATTTATTAATCACATTATTGACCATATCTTTCATATAAGCAAAATTCACGAGCAATTCAATTATATATTTTAGTAAACAAATTTTATTCATGCTGTTGTTAAGTAGCTCAGTTGATATTGAAAAAAATCTCACGATGAAAATGTGAGAGCCTTATTAGTGGTTTCTAAGGATTTAGGCTACTCCTCCATTGCCAATTGGTTTTCGGATAGATACCTAGATTCTTTCATAATATCAGAGGAAATTATCTATATGATGCGCCCAAACAGCCATTCTTATATGGGACACGTAACATTATTTTTGCCAATGTTGTTATATGAATAAATACCAATTGGCTTTTATTTCATTTTTCACCCAATTGGTTCCCTCTCAAAAACCTTGTTTAATTTTATCCGTTATTTGGCGACAATTACAAAACCCGAAGCAAACAAGGACTGGCCACAGCCAATTGATCTCTACAAGGCAATTTGCAGTCTGTGGACATACCAATCTTCCAATTTTGTGCTTATATAAATACCCAATTGGCTCTTATACCAAACATATCAACTTGTACACTTAAACTGAGTTGGAACCAATGGCCAAGGCAAGTCTGCATTTTCTTCCATATGCATTAGTGCTTACAGCATTTGTGCTAGCTTGCCATGGCCAAGAGAGGAAGGTACAAAAAGTCTTCTTTTTTTTATGTGCAAAGTGGAACTTTGTATTAAGTTATTAATCAATTTACTGATGAAATTAAAACATTTGTGTATAGGTTCGTGTTGTATACATGGGAGAGAAGCCTCAGGGAGGATTTTCTGTTCAATCCACACACCATTCAATGCTAGAAAGTGTACTTGGAAGGTTACTATTGTTATTTAAGATTAGTAGAATAGTATAATTGAACGTTTTTTTATCACCATTGGTACACTGTCAAATGAGAAAAATTATAGTATACGACAAGTGCATACAAGATCCTCTCACAACATCTCCTCATGTAATAGTTACATGAAGCAATTATTGTAAGAGTGGTATTATATGCACCCATTGTATGTAAGAATTTCTCATCAAATGTGTCACAATGGCTAGAAAAAGAAAAATGCTCTATATCATAGCTAGAGGCACTTGTCAATACATTCTGAAATATCTCAAGCATTTTTTGATTTCCCAATTGCAGCACTTTATCAGCCAAGGAGTCACTGATCTATAGTTATGGGAAGAGCTTTAATGGATTTGCAGCAAAATTATCAGATGAAGAAGTTGCAAAGTTGTCAGGTGAGATTGACAAAATAAGGGGCTACAAAGGAATACAAATGTGTTGCAAAGTTGAAAGTTATCAAACATTTATTTACTTATTCTAAATACACTTCAAAGCTAAAAGTAATAACATATATATGGGTTGCAGAAATGGAAGGTATAGTTTCAGTGCTTCCAAACCACAAGCTAAAGCTTCACACAACAAGGTCATGGGACTTCATGGGTTTCAGCAAAGGCAAACTTGGAGGATCTGTGGAAGGAGAAGTTGTTATTGGGCTTCTAGACACAGGTAACACTAAAAAACCAAAAAAGAGAAAGAAACTCACTATCATCTCCTTTTGGAAAATTTCAAAAGGTTCTAAATGTCTTTGGCTTCATAGGAGTCTGGCCAGAATCTGATAGCTTCAATGATGATGGCTTTAGCTCTCCACCTGCCAAATGGAAGGGTAAATGCCAAGGTGTCAACTTCACCTGCAACAAGTGAGCTCTCTTTCTCCCCAAAAGATTTATTTTTTATTTGTTTTAGTGCATGGAATTGCTATAACTTTCTATTGCAAAGTAGGAAACTACAAAACTATAAACATAATGCACTATTTTGTGCATTTTTGAGTCACCTCACACTAATGGAACATTGACATCACAGCAAACTCATTGGAGCCCGCTACTACAACAGTGAAGGCGACTATGACAGCAATGACTTCCACTCCCCAAGAGACTCCGAAGGACATGGAACACACACTGCTTCAACTGCTGCAGGCCGGGAGGTGCCAGCAAGTTACTTTGGGCTAGGTTCTGGAACTGCAAGAGGTGGAGTCCCTAATGCCAGGATTGCTGTGTACAAAGTTTGCTGGTATGGTGGATGTTCCCTTGCAGATATCTTAGCAGCATTTGATGATGCAATAGCAGATGGAGTTGATATTATATCCACATCACTTGGCTCTGACTATCCACTCGAATACAAAGAAGACCCCATTGCTATTGGGTCTTTCCATGCCATGAAATATGGTATATTGACCTCAAGTTCTGCTGGCAACTCTGGACCTTTTCCAGCAACAGTTGCTAACTATGCACCTTGGATTCTGACCGTCGCTGCCAGCACCATTGACAGAAGATTTGTTGCAAAAGCAGTTCTTGGAAATGGAGAAGTTTACTCTGTGAGTTTGAAATTACATTACATTACTGTATATCCAGCTTCATCATTACAAGTAATCTTACTAATACCATGTAATTTTTGTTTGATGATGTAATGAATTGAAGGGACTTTCCATTAATAGTTTTGACTTTAATGGGAAGTCATATCCCTTAATTTGGGGAGGAGATGCTGCAAACGTCTCTGCAGGTTTTAACTCGGAGATTGCACGCTATTGTTTAAGTCATACATTGAATTCATACAGAGTTGAGGGAAAGATAGTTTTCTGTGAAACCTTATGGGATGGTTCTGGCGTTCTAGTAGCTGATGGTGTTGGCACAATCATGGCTGATTCATCCATCAGTGATATGGCATTCAATTTCCCGTTATCAGCAACAGTGGTCACCGAAGAAGATGGGCAGAGAATTTTGAACTATATCAGATCAACAGAGTAAGTATATCTCTTATATAATTCTATATAAACATGGTAACAGATAGCATAAATCATTTTAATGAATGAAAACTAAACCTGTTTCAGGAATCCAATTGCAACAATTCTGGTTGGTGAGACGGAGAGGGACATCATGGCACCATACATTGCATCATTTTCTTCTAGAGGACCAAACCCCATAACCCCAGATATTCTCAAGGTGACAAAAATCTGAATGTCATGAACCTCAACATCATTTTCCTTTTAATGTGTTTTTCAGCACTTCATATATTCTGACATTGTGGACAAATAATACACAGCCTGATCTTACTGCCCCTGGTGTTGATATACTTGCTGCTTGGTCTCCTGTGGGAGCACCTTCCATTGACTTTGAAGACACCAGGAGTGTCCAGTATAACATTATCTCCGGGACATCCATGTCCTGCCCTCATGTTAGTGGTGCTGCTGCCTATGTCAAGGCTGCCCATCCAAACTGGTCTGCTGCTGCAATCAAATCTGCCCTCATGACCACAGGTATGCAAATTCAATCCAGATGGACATATGATAGTGACTGATAATTCATCTCATCCTTCTATTAATTACCATTTTCCCCCATGAATAGCTCATGTCATGGACCCAAAGAAGCACCAAGACCTCGAATTCGCTTATGGGTCTGGACACATCAACCCTCTGCAAGCAGTGGACCCTGGGCTTGTCTTTGATGCATCTGAAGCAGACTACATAAATTTCCTCTGCAAACAGGGTTACGATACCAAAACGTTAAAGCTTATCACTGGTGACAACAGCAGTAGTTGTGGCAGCACAGGGCAAGGAAGAGCTTGGGATCTCAATTATCCTTCATTCTCCCTTGCAGTGGAAGATGGCCAGTATATCAATGCTGTGTTTACCAGAACAGTCACCAATGTAGGCTGGCCGAACTCAACCTATTCTATTAGTGCATACATACCCTACGCCAGCGTTTCTATAACGCCATCTGCCCTGTCTTTCTCTGAGGTTGGTGAGAAGAAATCCTTCACCGTGAAGGTAAGTGGTCCACCAATTTCACAGCAGCCGATCATTTCTGGTGCAATTCTATTGACCGATGGGGTATATAAGGTGAGAAGTCCATTTGTTATATACACAATCCTCCCTGGTGCTGCTTATCCCTCCTTCACCATACCTCAGAACAAACCAAGCTTCAAAGGTTCTTCCTTGTATCACAGAAATGGGATCCTCACACACAACTAATTCCTAACTCCATTCAAGAATCTAGTGGGTTGAAATATAATTGCAATAACTCGGTCAGGTGCATTTGAATGGCATTTCTTTCGCTCTGTACCGCCTCTAAATGAGGTTTCTTTGTAACCTATATCTGAACTTAAGACAGGCTTGTAATTCTACATTGCCTCTACAAGTTGAAATAAAACAGAAGAATATTTGTGGTTTCTCTACTCTATCACTTCTTTTTCATCCCATTGGAGGAACAAGCAAGGACACTAGTCATTATAATTTATATCGCAAATTAAAAAGAAAAATGAAAAAAAAAAAAGAGGGGGTTCTGCAGTCGATAACTTTTATTCCTTGAAATATTAATTGGATCATACATTCACACCAATTAACAGAATCCAAGGGCCAAATATTGCTCTTCCCATTCGTACATCACCAATAACTTAACAAAATTCAACCTGATAAATCACTTGCAACTAGTTTATTAACTGATACACCAATAACTTACAAAAATTCAACTTGATAAATCACTTGCAACTAGTTTATTAACTGATACAAGTTATTTCAAATACAACATTCAAATACAAACAAGGCCGACGTGCATCCCACTTTGGAGAAGGAGCTGTATAGTTGAGAGATCACATTAACCCACATGGACTGAATTCAATTAATAACAACATGGAAACCAAAAATTCAAACCTAACAAGTTCTAAGCTGTGGCAGTCTTCTGATTTGGCTTGAACACATACTTGATGAGAGACTCCTTGATAGACAAGAGTTCGGGGAATTCCTTCTTCAATTTTGAGGCATCAAGCTCGTTATTGCTCCTGGGAGCAACGATCACCTTTGCCTGCTCCTCAAGAGTAAAGTTCTTCCAAGTGAAGTTGGAGTCAATGTATTCCTTGTACATCTCCAAGATCTCATTGTGGCTGACCACTCCAGGGTTTGTGAAGTTCCAGATTCCAGTGAGATTTCTCTTTGCCATCTCAATGGAAATGGGGAGGAGCTCATCCAAGATCGTCATGGAGTTTGGAATGTCGACCACTTTGTCATATCGAGCGATCTTCGTGATGAAGTTACGTGGGTTGGATAAATCCGACGAGATGGG
Source organism: Purshia tridentata (assembly GCA_003254885.1). Classification (NCBI taxonomy): domain Eukaryota; kingdom Viridiplantae; phylum Streptophyta; class Magnoliopsida; order Rosales; family Rosaceae; genus Purshia; species Purshia tridentata. The sequence goes on from QANT01006481.1 coordinate 19,155, forward strand.
CATTCTAACACGCAAGGTGCAAACATTCTCATAGTTCTTGAGCAGATCTTCCACCTTTCAAGTATATCATCAAGTACGCAAAATTAATAACCGACATCTTTCATGCATTCTTGCAAGATCAACATGGTTAATGAAATCAACATCCCCATCTTCACATTATACAAACAGAGTAGTGCTATCTGTAATGAAAAGTCTACTATTCATACCCAGAAACTTCAACGCACTCTAAAGCTATCAACTTTGACTTAAAACCAACATAATATATAGCATTTTCAAGCGAAAAGAGCATTTCTAAGCCAAAATCTCACACAGCTACAGATCCAATAACAACATTTCGAGATCCAACAAATCACTTATACCCAGATGAGATCTTACCAAATTAATAAAATTTTCAAAATGAAATTTTTAAAAAAAATGTAGTGTGAAATGTAAGCGCTAAAGCTCAGTCACTCACCATGGCCTTGGTCTTGGAATAGAAGGATCCGATAAAGTTGGGCGTGTCCTCCTCCTTGAAACCCACACCCGACCCGAGCGGGTGACCCGAATCGTACTCGAAAATGCAGCCGGTGGCGTAGTTGATGAGCACCAAACCGCGGTCCCTGCACACGTCAGCGAGCGTGAGGGTGCCGACAACGTTGGCCCGGATGGTCTCAACCTTGTGGGACTCGCACCAGTCGACGTTGGGGCGGCCGGTGACGCCGGCGGCATTGAAGACGTGGGTGGGCTTGACGGCGACGACGTCAGCCTCGAGCGAGCTGCGGTTCTCGAGGCGGCCCGAGCCATACTCGAAGTCGATGGCTTGGGCCTGGCAGAGCTTGCCCAGAAGGCCGCCTATCCAGCCTGTCTTGCCGTAGATCAGGAACTTGAGCTTGTTGTCGGCTCCGGCGCCCATCGAGAGTGTGTGTGTGAGATTTGGATCTAATTCTGGGTTGGTTTGGTGTTGGTTTTGTGTGATTAGAAGTGTGAGAAATGAAGTGAGGAATGGAATTGCTATAAATACATGGACTCAGTCCGAGTGCGAGTGTTTCGGACACTCATCTATCACTTGCCTTTAATTTTAGTGCCTTGCCCTTAACATGAGACTCAACTTTTGGATGTGGGAGACCTCACACTCCCTACCATGGACTTCGCCCCTTTTTTCTTCTGTTTTTTTTTCTTTTTTCCAAATATTTAGAGCACTCAAAATTACCCCAAATTCCTAAAACAAAGGCCCACATGTGAGTTGTGATATCATATAATTATTCAATAATGTTAGGATTAGTACAATTTTTCACCAAATGAAAGTGATACACAAAAACATTTACTCAAAAACTTAAATTGATTTCTCAATTAGAAGCATTGTCTTCAATTATTTCTCAATTGAAGTCTTTATCAAGGAATAAATTTTGAATTTTGATAAAATTTTGATAGTTAAACAGTAATGATATTATCACAATATTTGCTAAACAAAATTTGATAAATTAAATTTTGACCCTAACAACACTCTATAATATTTCCCTACATTGGAGGGTGGACAAACCTTTTCTCATTAAAACATTTTACCTCTTGGATCTTGCAGATTGCGTGCAAGCTTGTAGACAGGCTTCATCTCCACATATTCTAATTAATTAGTTTATTTTTCCTTTTTTTTGCTTTCTTTCACTTTTTTTTTTAATTTAATTTTTTTGCTATACTTTCACTTTCTTTTATTCTTATCCCTCAAACAGTGCATGAGTCCCAGATCCCAGAAAAATTTCTCTGGATCCAAACCATTTCAATGCATTAATTTATAATAAATTAAAATGTATACCATTTTGTAATCTGGGTAGAATTCAAATACCAATTTCAAAGCTTTTTAAGATAGTTTATATATTCAATAGAAAACCAAGTCACAACTTATCCAGGCCATGTCGAAACAGTTGACATAAAATTTTATTCATTGTCAAATTGAATGAAATACTTGGAAGATACTCTTTCTATTTTTTCGTTGATTGATAATTACTCCATTGGATAGTTTCTCCTCTACTAGTGCAAGGTCAGTGCAGGATGATTCTTGCTGCACCTGCACAACACTATATCATAATACCTTTTTATGATGATTTAGTTGGATACGAATATAATTTCCTAAAGCATGGGTGGTTTGAAGACGAACACACCTTTGGCTTCAAGTGTGACTCGTGTGACAGCGAAAGAAAAGTTTGTAGGACCCTTTTTTCTGGTGACCACAATTTAATGTTATAAATAAGGGTAAATTTCATTTTAGTACTTTAATATAACGTGTTTTGCAATTTGTTATCTTGATTACAAAAAATGTAATTTCGATACATTAGTTACATTTTTGCGTCAATTTCATACCTAAAAAAATCATTAACCGATTATGTGGAAATTAACATAACTTTAAAAAATGCCATATAGACAAATAAAAAAAACTTTAAATCTTTAAATATCAAATAATTGAAAAAAAAAAAAAAAAACCCACCAAGCCCATCCCTTCCCAGCCAACCCCAAAAGTCAAAACCTCAATAGCCCCTCCCCCCACCCTCACCAACAGGGCTTCTCTTTTCGGTGACATCTCTTCAGTCGCGAGTCCTCATCATCGACGAAGAAGATGCAGGACAGAAGGCCAAGTTCGAAGGCCTTTGTCGCCATCTACATATAGATCCAATCTCCCCCAACCCGAGCATTCACAGACACCCAGGAGGCCCCCCACCACCCCCCCAAACCAAGCACCCCTCCTCCCCCTAAACCGAGCACCCCTTCTCCCTCCACACCCGGAATCTATCAAACCTAGAGAATATCCAATTAAAAAAAACCTAGAAATTTGTCAAATTCATAAATAAAAAATGAGAGAGATAAAAGAAAGAAAGAAAGAGAGGGATGATTGGTGGTGATGTGCAAATATGATCTAGAGAAAGGAGAGAAAGAATGGAAAGAGAAAAAGAGAAGGATGATGGGTGGTGAAGAGTAAGACATCATGTCGCAATTACCGACGTCTAGATCAGTTGATGGTGACAGGAGGGGTAGGATTGCTTTGTGGGGATGGGGCCGACATCGGCCGATTTTTAGAAGTCATTTTTAGAATTTGAGTGGATGTCGTGTCACTAGTTAATGATCTGTTTAACGGATGTACTTACAGAAATACGAAATTGCCATAAAAATAAAATTAAGGTATCAAAATTCCACTTATTAAAATTGGAGTTGCAAAATACGCCATATTTGAGGTATAGAATAAAGTTTGTCCTATAAATAATATAATAGAGTCTCATATTGCTCTGTTCAACTTTTGTTTCTCAATCACATCTTTAAATGAAAACCTCAAATTCCTCTATAATTAAGTGATTTAAGTCATCACACCGCCGCTTGTATATAACCTCTCTCATATGTATACGAGACCGAATACCATATGGTGGGACTTACATGCATGTTGTGAAAGAACGAGCTCGTACAAAACTAGATATCACATGTATATACCACGAGTTGATACAAAAAACTTCCTTGGTCCATGGTTAGGAACAGTCATGTGATACCAAGTTTTAATGATGATCCAACACTTGCTAAAAGTACTTTTAGTGGTTGGTGCTAGTGATGGAGAAATGGAAAATGAAGGGAGTAACTGCCTTAATGCAGCATTCAAAAAATGAAAAATATTTAAGCAGCTCATATATTCACAGAGCACAAAATTTGTTTCAACAATCTATAAAGCAACAATGTTCTATATACTGGATGTGTGACGGACAATAGGCTCAAATCCTGCCTTTTGGTGTGTAAGAAAAAATGAACAAGTTGGTCTATAATTGGATCAAGACGTTATATATTTTGTATGACCAAGCATTGAGGCAAAAGCATACCTTTCACTTGGACCTGAAACTGTACTGAAAGCCATTGTGACATGGGCGTTGTTAATTGAATCAGATGGTGAGATTTTCTTGGATGACTTTAAATGCCCCCAGAATGTTGCCACCGACGTCTGGAAATGTTTCACAGCCAGGAAGAGACTTCACCTTGCCTGTTTGATCAACTTCAACTGGGTATTTTAGCAGGTGACCCTTCATTTCTGTAATCTCATCAGCCTCATATTGCCTCCAGTTCTGCTCACTCAAAGACCTCACCCGTTGCACACATTCAATACTCTGTGGTTCCTTGAAACATTCTTCAAAACATCCAATATGCTCTGCCCACAGTGACATTCTATATCCATATATCTGCATTCACAGTATCATACACATAAATAGCAAGTTATATTACATATTTGTCTTCTACCCTATCCTTTCTATATATATGAATAATGACCTGCTGCAAGCGTTCACATAATTGATGAGAATTCAAAATTCAATAATGATACCCAAAGTTCTAATTTTGAGGATGGTACTACTAAATTCATTACAACATTACATCAACCTTGATTGATGCATTAGACTTTTACTTTTCTGGGGAATATCGATTGAAACCATGAAACAGACCAAGAAAACTAAGCACCAAATATATTTTTACTTAAAGAAACAAGTTGTCATCAGTGACTTTTCAAGCACTGGTAAAAGAGAAAGCATTCTTGCAGCTATTGCTGCTACTGAATGTAAATGCACAGGCAACCTCTAGCAATATAACTACAAAAATTTTTGACTTGTAAGGCTTACCTTTCCATGTGGACTTGATAATTTTCTTGCCCAGGTATGATGAGGCTGATATGCCCCCATTGCTATTTCAGTATCTCGGGTACCTTCCATGGATCTCTGGTTGATATTTGCAGATCCCAATATAACATATTCATCATCCACTATCATTCCTTTAGAATGGACATAAATCATAAAGCGCCGGTTCTTCCGAGTGAGTTCCTGAGTTATCAAAAATTAGCAGAAAAAATTTAAGTAACATTGGAAAACATAGCTTCTGGGAAAGAGAAAGCAAAAACACTACTTAAGAGAAATATGAAGGAAGTCACTTGAGGAGTGTTTGCTTCTTTTTTGTTTGCTTCATTTGAACTTTTTGCTGCAGAAATGTCTTCACCACTTGGTGTCTCACGATTCCCAAGGCAAAAGAAATTCAAATAGTCTCGTGGTGCATACTTATTGTCAAGCCCAACCTCCTTTAAAGCCTTGTAAATCATTTCATACATCATTTGCATTGTTTTATACTGCGGTTATTAGAAAATTAACACCAGGTGAAAAATTTGCAGCAACAAACTCAACATTATCATTGTGTTAAATGGCAGTTTCATCTCAATAATAATCAATATAAATTGCCTTGAAATCAAATTAAATGCTTTTGGAAAAGTTGAAAAAAACTTAGATTCAAAAGAAGAGGTTCATAAGTATAGCATCTTCCAAAATGATGTTTGCACTCAAGGAGTATTACTACAGGCAAAAACCTTGGTATGACACGACCTCTAACATGTCTTGCCAACAACAATTGCCTATGACCTATAAGTACATTTTTAAATGGAAACTAGATTACCTGCCAAAAGAGAATTCGTTGAGTAGGAATGCTTGTAGGAACACCTTCTGGCCACATGGGGATAACAATATAAACAGAAAACCTCTCATTTGCTTTGATTTTATTTACGATTTTGAGAGCAATTTCCATAGGTATTAAATTGTTTGCACCTGCAGATAAAGGCCTCATCTCTGAAATCTATATGACAATAAATCAAATGGAAAGACAATATAAATTTAGGATTTAACAAATGCCATTTGTATCCCATATGCTTTATCGTCAACTAGCCCCATATATAATTGAAGTTTTTGGATGCCAAAAGGTCCTGTCAGGCACAGATTCATCAAATCACAAGTAAATGAATTAATTTGCCTTGAAAGGTGAGTAATGCACATTAAATTAATGTGCCCATTAATCTGAGAACATGGACATTTTTAATAAACCATCTATTCTTCACCTATCAAAAAAATGAACCATCTACATTTTATTTCTTAGTTGCCAGCTTCAAAGGTTAGAGTTCTCACCTATATCATTGTGTGAATTCCAATTATATGACGACCCAAGAAAATACTGATTCTCTATGTAAATGAAATGTTGAGCCGCACGGATTGCCTTAACATATGCTGCATGTATACTCATGTCTATCAGCACATTCTTCCCACAAACCAGGTTCTGTTAAGCATAAAGAATTATGGTTAACCATCAGTAAAATCCAATAAATCATGTGAGGTACCTTATTATAGTGCAAAGAAGTTAAAAGCCAAAGTTTCTCTCACCATGCTTGTAGCATCTTTTGGGTTCTCAGGAAATCCGTACACAGAATTGGAGTCAATTGAACGGAAAACCTTCAATATTGGGGAAATGGTTAAAAATTAACCATATATGTATATAAAACTCATTACAAAAATAACTTCAGCCAGTTGCTGATTGACATCAATGTACCTGAACATTCCAAGCTTCTAGATCATCCTCACTCAGGCAAGGAATCTCTGATATCCCAATAATTTCAGGAATTCTCTCAATCTTGAGTAATGCATCATCATGCAAAGTTTTCAGTTTCTGAAGCCCCCGCGGTTTTGAAGCCTTGAACCAACGCTCCTCAAAATTGGTGAGGATGTCATACGCTGCTGGACCATCAATTTTACTGTGCAAATCATGCCATGGCTGCCTTGGACAACCAAAAGTGTGCTCCTGTTTTTGTCACAAAACAAACGGGTTTAAAGGGTAAACAAAGAAAAAAAATATATACATCATTATACTTATTATTTTTGGATCAATTCATCAAGGTGACACCCACATTTTCATGAGAACTCTGCTACTCAGCTAGAAAGTAAACCAATAACAAAAATGAATTAGATGCTTCTCATAGGATCACAAAAGTATTAGCTACCCATAAAAGGGCTTATAAACTATAAATACCTCATTTTGTATATATCATCTAGTGATGGAAGTAGTAATCACCGAGCAGCTCAGACAGTGTATTAAATGTAATATTTGGCATTAAACATGGAAACTGCTTAGGTGGCTGTGATGTTTGCCGGTAATAACATTTTTCTGTTCACTATTTATTACAGTTATTTAGTAATAGAACTATATATGAGCCTTTTCAAATTAGATTCCCTAAACATGAAGATACACTTCCAGATCAAGAACAGAAAAATTATGTCCAACAGCAAAGTAGAAAATTAATATAATGGTTACCGAGAAAGTAGGGTTACGACAGTCATCCTTGTGCACTGTAAGTAAAGTCCTATAGATAGGATGATCTGGAGTATCATAGCGTCCCATGCATAAATCAAGACCTCCGACAAATGCAATGATCTTTCTTTTAGAATGACCTGCATCAGCATCCACAAGCACTGTTTTCTGATGATGGGTATAGATTGTTCCAGCTTCCTATAAACAAAGACAAAAATCTAGAGGTTCAAAGAAAGCACTAATTCAGCAAATTAAGCATGTAAATACATACAAAGAAAAAAGTGACAGGCAATTCTACACCTGATGAGTTTCTTCCAATAAGTATCTGAACACCATGCAAAAATATAAATTAAATCAAAATTATGTCAAAAATAAGTTCCAGTACTCAGAAATCTTGGGCTTGTGAATAAGAAAAATTCTTTGCAGAAGTTAGCTAGAAAACAAATAACATAGTGGCATACATGGTCATTCACAGATATAGCATTTGACATACATTAAAGCTAGTCAGCCATACGAAATGTCAATTCTTGATTCATAATAATACTTTCAACATGTCAACATATCTAAAAAAGGAAACACTGATTCCTAGTCCTCCAAAAGATTGCAAGGAGTCATTTTCATTTGAATCAAGACCATGTAGATTTTCCTTTCTCATTTGGTCCCACTTAAAATTCCTAAAGTTGGATTTCAAATTAGTTGGAGTGGGACAATTGTATTTGATTTACATATCCTAAGAAATTTTTTTTTATCCATATATCCTAACAACATCCAGTCTTAAAGAACATCAGACTTTCTATAATTCATTTCATTCTCTTTGTTTATTGAAATACTAGGTTCATTTATAATTAAAAAAAAATTTCAGCACCACATAAGGACAATGCTCCTTTCTCAATTTTCAGCATAAATGTGGTGATTATTTATATCCAACCTGCTTTTTAACCCAGCTACCCTTTCCAGCAGATCGAGGGCAAAGTAGCACTTGGACTGAAGAGTGCTTGAAGAAACGGCGAGTATCCTCGTCAAAGGTATGCATTAACCCCTCCTACACATCATATAGTCAATGAATATCTGGTGTAAGTGGATAAATATTGAATAAAAGATTTGGGCAGGTTAGCAATATTGAACTGACAAATGAATATTGAAATTTCCTATGAACAAATAGACACTGAAATGAATAATTATGAACAAAAAGGTTTCTTCTCAAGTATGTATTCAAGTTATGCTAAGAGTCAGCCAAATGAAGCACATAGCCTTCATGTCCTGTACAAGAAATTATACGTACACCTCACTTTGAGACTTTGAGTTACTTAGACTTTTAACCTTCTTGACAATTACCTAAATGCTTCATAAAGAATGAAACCTACTTTAAGGTATAACATTACTCAAAAATCAATCGAACACCATAATATTTACTTCTAATTATTACAGAGAATTCTGAACTCAAACTATTAAAATGAGGTGAAAGATAACACTTGTTTATCTAAGATTATAACAGCAAATTTGTTCTATTTTTAAATTTAACATGCAATTTATGATGTTTGGTCACCTTTATGTCTTGAAGCGAAAATAAGTAGAACCAAGCATAACACTCAATAAAATGTCAAGTCAAATTTCAGCACCATAGAGGAGAAAGGTTGCATTATTTCTCCGCTCATTAGCAACTAAATAAAGGAGAGCTTTCTCACAGCTATAAGTAGTAATCAGTATTCTGGGCCGCTTAGACAAGAATATATCAGATTTTGCGAAGGAATTTTTAAGAGCTTAAACATTTAACCAATTATAACTTGTACAATAAAAAGATAAGGCTCAAGAAGCATAATTATATAAGAGAAAAGTAAAATAAGATTGATATTCGAACCAAAATTATGCTACAGTGCATAATAGCAGCATGCTAATATATTTCCAATCTCCATAAGCCTTACCGTTTTAATTCCCATAATTCTCCTTGAAGTTGGATCATCCCAAACAAGAAGCAGCACTCTCACACCTTCCTGTGACTTGGTCTTAAGAAGATCCCCTAACATGGAATCTGTTGCATCATTATTGTCCCGAATTAACCGAACTTTGTGGTACACTGACCAACCCGCAATGTATATCAAACGACGGGCCTGACTTATTGCATCAAATATGTCTTGCCAACAATTCGCATGCTCATACTGGATACCATCATCAAGCTCGAAATTGGGAAGGCAACCATCAGGAACATGGGCATCTTGATACAGAGTAACTTTACCGCCTCTCCTAACAGGGAAGTAAGTACCTGGGACCCCTTGGTGATGGGGATCTGAGCCTACTCCATTATTATAAAAGGTCAATTTTTCAATAGGGATATACTGAATAGATAAAGTCAAAACAGCTCCAGGCTTACAGATTTTCCCACTGGAATCAAGGATTGGAAAGGTTCCTTCAACTTTCATGCCAGAGTATAATCGTTCAACTGGGATTACTACAACACCTATGAGCTGGGACCCCACAACATCACTATCTTTCACAACAAAATGCACTTCTGAAGCATTATGTGCAACAGGAACATCAAAATGTTGCTCCCAAACAGGGTTCTCACTATTACTAATCACAAAAGTCCTCCCAAGTACAGCACCTGATACTGATATGGTCACATATGGATCACTGGTTATTTGCCCTTCAGTTTTTCTGTTGGATTTCCCAGGCCATCTTGTAAACATGTCCCATACAGCCCTATGAAACATATCCATGTTAGGAAGGTTTTTGGCCTCCTTGACCAATATAACTAAGTTCCCATGTAAAAGAAAAATCTTCAGAGACCCAGCTGTCCGAAATGGAACAACTTGTTGACCCTGAGGATGGCCTGAGCCTCCAAATGACAACGTTTCAGTAAAAGCAGGATAAGCCATATAAGAATGCTTCTCACCTTTTTTCAAACGTTGAGTCTTATGAAATGGCCTTCTGTTTAATTAAGAAGTAAACTATAGATCTGATTGAACTGATATCAAACAACTCCACCAAACTATATAGTTACCCAAGAGCCAATAACAGGTTTCAAAATCACAATATGGCAGATACCCATTTCACACAGACCACGAAATTCCTTGTTGCTCCACACAAATGAAAGACTTGGCACTAAATGAATCTGGTTAGCTTTATTGAAGGTGGGTATGGATTGAGTGGAGAAAAAAAACTAGCCAAATGGGGACACTGTTTTTTCAAAGTAAGGAGTACCAGAAGGAGCAGGCGGGCAAAAATCAAAAGGTGGGGGTTTAAGCATAGACAATAGAATAGGGGTTTTCTTTGAATGGGTAAAAGAAGGTAGGCTTGAAACTATGAAAATATAATGCCAAAGAAAAAGAATAATAGAGTGATAGCAGTAGTTGAATTGACGAGAGAAGAAAGAAGAAGAAGAAGAAGAACACGGAGGAGCAGCATTTTCCATTATTAAAGTCACCAAAAGTGGACCCCAATGAATATTCAACGCGAATTTCCCAAATAAAAAACGTCGATACAGCGTGAAAGGGATGAAAAACAATGAGAGAGAGAGAGAGAGAGACTTGGTCGGGTACTCGGATTGAATTGATTTGGTTATACTTGGGTTGCCCGGAAAGTGCTTATCAGTCGGAAAATTTGGTCTGATTGAATGAATGTAAAGCTTGGTTTGTTTCCTCTCTTCTCTCTGGCTTTCTTCTTCGTCAAGCAAAATCGACGCTTCGTCTAGAAAAGGCGGCTCAGCGTCCACTCTCAACTCTTTTGGCGCGTGCGTAACAGTTTTTAGTCTTCTAGATGGAAAATCAGTTATTATGTGCCTCTGTACCCAAGTCGTTAGCTTCAGTATTGGGCCTAATCTGGGCCCATAATCTAGCCCATCTTCATTAATTTGCATTTAATGCCTTTCAATTATAATAGCCTAATTTTATGTAGGGCAATGCAAGAGGGGAGCAAATCCTTATCGCTTCCCTACTTATGTTTTTTATTCCATGTTAATGTGTCTTAATAATTAGTGCCCTAATGACATGTTACTGCCACATATTTTATAAAGACTATTCTAACCTTACTCATAATCTTGCAATTAAAATTTAAAAAATTAGATCCTCTCCTGGTCTAATATTTCTCTAATCTACATAATCTTTTAACCTCATAAAGCCATATGTCTAAAATTAAATCTTGCGGCTCACAACAGTTTTTTATTTTTATTTTTGCATCTTTTCTTTCTCTAATTTTGCCATTTTGTCGGTCCATCCACTTTTATGGAACAAAAAATATTTTGCCTTCATTTTCTCCCGATCATTCACATCAATCAAGCACACAGTCATCAACCCTTATTTCCCAGCCATCACCCCATATTAATTGTCCCTCAAACTCACGGCAATTCTGGTATTGTTGTTTGCCTTTGAATTTAACTAACAAAAAGTAGACTCTTTTGATCAAGCAAATATAAATAAAATAGAAACAATCTCTTCAATTTCATAATATCTCCCTAGCTTTATTCAAGATACAAAGAGAGATTAGCATGAAAATCCTTAGATCTTATGTGGGTTAAGATAGCAAAAAGGAGTAATCATGATTGAGGGTTTTTCTGCTCAATATAAAAAAGGATTTTCTTTGTTATTTTGAAAGTTTTCTAAACAGAGTTTTAATTGCTTTGCATCGCAGTCCTCTAGCTCTAGCCTTGGTTTCAAGGCTAATCGAAGTTGAGCACCTAGATTTCCTTTAATCTCATCATTCTAAAAGAATTAGGACAAGAAAATAGGCAATACTTATCTAATAATCTTTATTAATTAAGTTGAATTAAATTTGAGTTGGATAGAATAATCTTTTAACAATAATGATAATTTTAATAGGCATGGCAAATAAATAGTGATGTGTATTTGCACATTAGATTAAGATACATAGATCTTGTGCCTTATTAGGACACCCAATCTTTTTCCTTTTATGTAATTACTTATATTAAGACATTAGGCTAGGCTTCAATACTATATATTGATATATCGTTAATTGTGTACTTTAGGCCGGTTTCAATTGTAGTGTATCCATATAGATATCGCTTTTTTATGTTATTTTGAAAGTTTTCTAAACAGAGTTTTAATCTGTACTATATATTGATATATATCGTTAATTGTGTACTTTAGGCCGGTTTCAATTGTAGTACATCCATATAGATATATAGCTTTTTTGATGAGATATACATTATCTTTTAAGTTTTAATATTAAGTTATTACACCACTCAACACTATCTATGATATGGCATGAACAACTTTATACAAGTTTTTTTTTTTTTTTTTTTTTTTTAGTAACACTAAAACTCCTCATATCTCATTTTAAATGTCATGTTCAATCCCTAAAAATGAATTGCGCGCAGTGCTTTGCATACCCCTATTGCAAGTTTTAAGAGTTGCGGCAGTGTGGTATGCTTAATTTCTCAATTGCTTCAAACAAGATGATACATCATAAAGCTTCAGTATCATAATTGGCGATGGCCTTCGAGCAGAAGGTGAGGTGCTTTGCCAAGGTTTTAGTTTTGAAGCATAGTAGATCGAGGTAGGCAGGGGTTTTAGGGTAGGACAGGTCTTTGACCAACACATTTATTGACGTCCGAAATTGGATTAATTAATATTTTCTGGAATAATGTTATTTGTACTCACTTATTTGACTGCATTAGCTTAATTATCATTTTATGTGGCATATAGCTAGTATGGCCATACCATGTAATTAATGTCATTAATTAGTTTAATTGAATTATTATGACAACCCAAATTTGATGATTGATGTTGGGCTCCATGCTGTAAATAATTCAAAAGAGCCTTATAGTTGTGAATATATTCCAAAAAATGTTGCTTCACAGTAAATTTCAGAAGGTAATGTTGCAACAATTTACAGAAATAGATCAACCAGTCTACATTAATTTTTAAGAATGAATGGAAGCAATTCAAAAGTAAATTAATATATTACATAGCAGAGAGATACAGATCAGTGTCATTATACCCCATTGAAAACATGAGTTTACAACACCTCACCACAAGTAAGCTAATTAGTTGCCATTTAATTTGTCACTTTCTGTAACTGACTTTCAAAAGTTCATCTAATATCATCATCCCTTCAAAGCTTGTGTTGGCTAGATTAGTTATTTACTCCCCCCTTCCAAATTAAGTCACATAACAGCAATATTATATCAGACACAAAAAGTAAGCTCATCATTAACTGTGTTTCTCAAATCACCAAACAATTAAGATTGACGTTGGTTGTCAATTAAGATTTGACGTTGGTTGTCTATCTTTTTCGCTTGGACTTTAAAGAGGTCACTGACTGAGAGTTGCTGTGCCAGTTTCGCTTCCTTTGATTAATGAACCAATTGTTTATCTGCTTCAGCTGCAATCCTGTCTCCTCCACAAGCTTTGCCTTGTCATCTTCCTGTATATATTATCATATGCAACTTTCAATCTTACTGAAATTATATATATCATACCATGCATTGTAGAAGCAGTAATTCAGAGTGAACAATTGCAATGAACTTATAGTTTAATGGTGAAGTTGTTTGGTAGCTTACAGTTGGGTATGGCCACTTTGAGTGCTGCTGCCACCAATTCTTCAACACTGTAGTTGTGTCCCCAGGTAATTTTCCTGCCCTTCTTTTTCTTAAAATTTCCTCTCTCACATCTTCAATTCTTGACTTAAAACCCTGCGTGAGAAAAACCTTATTTGTTAGAAACTACGAAAATATTATATTGCCACACTATGAATCACAACCATGGATTAAGTTAAATATGTATAAACGTGCGGGCCTGATTCAGTCTGATACCATAATATGTTAGATATCTAGTAGTGATGAATCTTTTATATATGCATTTACCTGCTTGAGCTCAATCTTCAATTCTTGACGGACTCTTTCCATTAGCGACCTTTCAGATTCAGTTGGGAGTAAGGGACCAAATCCCATCATGTCATGGCTATCAGAGCCAGCTTGATCCATAGAGAAATCCATCTGCATGTCATCCTCATCATCTGACATTGTTGCACCTGTACCTTCACCCAAACTTACTCCTAAAAACACATGAAACCGATCGAGAAAATTAGTACAGTCTTAGCTTTCCTTAATAACAATTCTCAATAAACATAATATAACATGTGTAGATATTGTTCGTACATGATTTGAAATAAGATCCTCTCCTTAAATTTTTTGCGTTAATATTTTGGTTATTTCCAGACGTGTGAATGAACAAGGAAGAACTTGGACTCGGCCCAAAAAGAAATTCTAAACAATAGTAGGGCTCAAGTGGTAAATGTTAAAAAAAAAATCTTCAATAAACTATAACAAAGCATGACGATAACCAAAGTCTTTAGCTAGAAGACAATGTATACGTACATGACCAAATGTATCAGGAGTAGTACAGTATACATATATATATAAGTAGTCCAATACCCAGCATGCATGCATGGCATGATTTGAGCTAGCAAGGACGACACTGTTTAGGTCACGTAATTTGATTTTTTTTCCATTCAAGTTATATATGCTGTAAATTATTATAGATCTAAAATTACTATTGAAGGCTTGGAAATATAAAAATATCGATAAAATATTGATATCGAGAGAATTTCAATTGAAAAATATGAAAGTCTAGTATGAAATGAAGAAGCATCAACTATCAAAGAAATAGTGAGGATATTATCAATATATGTTCAAGACAGTTGTTTTCGTTTCAAATCTATTTGGGTTCTTTTTGTCGATAAAAACAGAAGTACTGTTACCAGACTTTTATTTATTTTTTCTAAAGTTAATCATGGTTTCTGTGGTTCTTATGGCTGACAGCTCCATATCACAAAACCGTCTATTTTATATAACTAGCAAAAATAGCACGCACCATGCAAAGGTTCACATCAATATTCTAATGATATTTTAAAGTTGTTGGAGAAAAAAATAATTAACATGTTACTTTGTAATTTCTGTTGTTTCTTTTTAATTTGTTATGTAATTTGTGTCTTTTGACTTTTCTAAAGAACCAAGATTAATTCAAATTTTTCTGAGATAAATGTACTTGCAAACTTGATAGCTCATTTATTTCTCTAAGAATTTGTCGTTTTATTTTGTTTCTATGCACACAGCGATAGGACAACACAACCCACCAAACAAGTTATCGATCCACAATATGTAGGAATACACACTATGAGCTATGATACCATGAGCTTAATCTATCCTTAAAACTAGCTTGTAAGGGGAGGAATTGACCAAGACTTAAAACCAGCTTGCAATGGAAGAATTGCTCAAGGCTATATATTATACAACTCAACTGTATCCTGATGATGTGTAATATTTAACATAAAGTACTAGTCAAAATATGGTATGCTTAATTGCAACTTGAACTAAGGGTTATGGACAAGTATTCAGACCATGCTAAGCTTTGTAAGTTTATTGTAGCATGGCAAAAAAGTACTAGTCAATTTGATATGCCACCAATGATTATTTAGCCTCCTGACATTAATTTTCACCTAATAGGAGTAGCTATATGGATTCGAAGTTTAAATCTCATTGACGAAATTTTACTACTTATATGGTGGTTATTTATTTTCGGAAAGACAATTTCTGATATTATAATGCAATATGCTAAGAAGGGGGATATATTGCCTTCTTTTTGGTAAACAAAAATGCAATAATTGAATAAAGAAATTGATATGCCAATGCAAACTATTGTATATAACTTCCAAGATATATGAACACAACCAATTATCCAAGATATATAAACAGGTTTAAAGCTGGCTATAAAACAACCAATTAACCAAGAAAACAGCAATTATCTAACTTAACAGCAATTATCCAACTTGTATTCTAATTTCCTGCTCAGCTCCCTAAACCCGACAACCAATTGATGAGAATAAATATATATACTGACATATTTTCAGAGCATCTATTAAATCATTGAAGTTTCATTGATTCCTATTTAATTTATTCTTTTGGTGATTAATATAGTGAAGAATTAAGAACCCTGTGTACCTGTATCAGGTAGCCAGTACCAATCAGACCACCATAAATCCAACCTTCCATATAATCATTATAAATTAATGATATGATTGATTGGTTGGTTTACATGCCCTAAATTATCCTCCACCTAAACGACCAAACTCCCAAGATATGGATAAGCCAACAAACAAAGTTCATGCATTCCATTCACAAAGCTCGAAAGAAATTTTGAAATAAAATAATGATTACAATGAATCATCAAAATTAAAGTATTCTAGAAAACCAAAATATATTCTGGTATGCTAGCTAGCTGCAACCTTATCATTAGCTGGTCATGGTTTATACTTTATGGTGTACCCTCCAATTCCCTTTCTTCACTGAACTAATCTACACCAACCCCCTACCCAACTTAATATTATTAATCTTTTGCGATTATTTTTGTAGACCCTACACCCACTTCTTGCAAGGACACTCAAAACTTCCCAGAACCCAAAAAATATAGCTGACCCGTCTTATCTTTTATGTCTACCAAACGCATTAAACGTCAAAACGTACCAACCCAGGTATATAAAATATAACAGAATTAACAATTTCATACCCAATACCAGTTGATGATGATGATATAAAGCATATATATAAATGAATAAATTAAGAGAAAACTACATAATAGTCGTAATTAAGAATTAGGATATACATAGACATACCAGTGAGAGCCTGCAAGGTGCTTTCAATTTCACGGCAGGCCATGACAGCTTCAACGGCATGGACTCTGACATGTTGTTGAAGTTGTTCTTTGAAAGAGCACAGAACTATGAAATATTGTGCCTGTAAATAATTACAAATTAACCATGTTAAATAATTACAACCCCATACAGATAAGCTTGCATGGAATTAAATTTGAAAAAATTTCTTGAAATTTTCATTTTTGTAGATTTTGAAATATTATCAAATCCAAATTGATAAAAGTTTGCTAAATTCAATTATTTTAATCTAAATTTCTAAATTTATTAAAAATTTTTGAATTCTTAAAAGCTTTTGCGAAATTTAATTCCTTGCAGCTAAAAACGAACAAGTTCAAGTTAACGAATGAAACTAGAAAACTTACATATATATAACAAGAAGCTAGTATATATATAGTCAACAAATCAAACTAGAAATGATGGACTATGAATTTGAACCACACATATATTCAGTTGAAAGTAAAAAAGTAATTTAATGAATAATTTATCGTATATGTTGGACAGAGAACATTTATTTGATTTGGTACCAAGAAGTTATCGAGCTCTTGGCGGTCATGGGATGATGAGACGTTGTGGGCATGTTGTTGTGAGGCGTAGGAGCGAAGCAGGTGGTGCGACTGCGAGAGCTGAGCGTCGATGAGGGGCAGCTGATCGATGGGCGTGGCAACGCGGAGGCAAGACACATGAGCCGACAGAAGTTGTTCGTAGAGAGGGTGTGTGGCTATCTCCGCCTTGAGTTGCCGGAGATGGTGGTGATCGCCACCGGAGCCAGAAACTTCACCACCACCACCACCACCACCACCCATCATTCCCAAGCCACTGCTTTCTTGCATTTAATGATGAGTTGCTGATTTTGGGCAACTGGGTTTTGGACAGGAAGTGAAGGAGGATTATAAAGCCTGGAAATTTGGTCAGGACCACTTAGAAAGAAAGAGTACTGAAAGACCCTTTGTCTGTAGACTCTGTATGTATTTATGTATGTGAGAAATAGACAGAGGGGGTGGACAGTTTTATGTCGTTAATGGTGTAAGAAAGAGGCCATGGGTAGCCGTATATTGGGATCTGAGACACAAAACTTTCTGCACCACCTCTGAGGAAAAACAAAGATCTTACATACACATAGACAGCAGAGGAAAAGAGAGAGAAAATTTGAAGCCAAACAAGAAAGAGATGTGAGAGAGAGAGAGAGAGAGATAGATTGTCTGTGCGTGAGGTTTTCAAGAATTATTTTGTTCTGTATGATTGCCTTGAGAAATGAGTTGAGAGAGAGATCAAATATATTAGGGGGCAGTAGAGAATCGTTACCATGAAAACGGGGTTAGGAGGGGCGAGCTCATAAAAAGAAACAAGAGATAAAGCAGCTTCTTGCTTGCTTGCTTCTGTGGTCTGGCAATTAATTTCATTGCTTTTTTTCTTCTTTATAATTTGATTTTCCTCTGAATTTTGTTTTCTCATGCTTTGCCTTAAGCAGAGAAAAGGGTTTATTTATTATTATTAATCTTGGTTTATCAGAAATGAATTTTGATTAGGTACGCAATAATTCTTGGGTTATCAGCAGAAAAAATTGTTTCTTTTTGCCTTTAAAATAAGACTTGTACCATCCATTTGATAAGGTACTGATTTGGACACTGCACAGTATATCATAAATGGAGCACTCCTTTCAATACCATTTTTGTTGACTGCTAACACCACAGTCTACACCGCAGTCTACACTGTACACATTCATACATAGCTCTCTAGCTTTTGCGGTCACTGTACAATAATTATATGCTATGCAATAATTATACAAAATTTTCCTTTCATCATAATACATACTGTCATCATACACCGACTTATTATGAGCATTGCATTCATAAATATTACGAGGCTTTTTTCTAACCATATATTATATAAGAATACTATTTGATTTCTTTTTTTTTCTCGTTTATTCTATATTGCAGTCTTATTACCGGAATTGTGCATTTTCTAATTCACTATTTAAAAAATTATTTCTGAAAAATAATTAATCAAACAAGAAATCGTTTTTTCATTGAATTATTATTAAATAAATAAATGGTGAATTTAAATGTTAATAAAATCGTCTATTTATTTGATAACAGTTAAATGTCTAAACAATTTATATTCTGATTTTTTTTTTTTT
>QANT01006482.1:0-43606 GCA_003254885.1 Purshia tridentata
GGTTAGTAGATTACATAATACATATAAATTATAAACTATGCATTAATATGTAAGTATGTTATAATTTATATGTATGTAAATTTATAATTATAAGACTATAAGTTATATATAATTATATATAACTATATATTTTGTTATATAATTATATAAATTGTTATAGGAATTAAAATTCGGGCCTAATTCGGGCTATTTTTTGGGCTTTGGGCCGGGCTTCAGGGGGGCCTAAACGGGCCGGGTTGGGCTTCAAGGGGATGGCCTAAAGCCCACCGAAGAGACTTTCGGGACGGACCAAGCCGGCTCAAATTTCGGGCCCAATGGGTCGGGTCGGGCGGGCTTTGGGTGGGCTTCGAGCCTTGGGCTTTTTGGTGACCCCAAGTTTTATGTTTACTTTCTTGGTAGTTTTAGTTTTTAGTTTTGCTGTCTCATTCAATCGTCAGCTAGATCAACAACAAACAAATATGGCTACCTAGATTACAAAAGTAGCCTCCGTAAACTGGAAGTCCTGTACATATTTAGAAAGAAGAAAAATGTATGATTTTCATTTGTTTGTTTGATAATGTTAAGAAAATAAATCGGGTATTTACATATTTATTTTCGATGAGAAGAGGAAATAAAATGAGATGAAATAATCTTAAAAAAAATCATTAATGCTTTTCCATATGAAGGGAAAACCAAACTTAAGTTGAGAAGAAGATTTAATTTATCTTTTTTAGAGAAATCAAATTTTCATGAGTTAGGAAATAATTTTTTAATGTCTATAGTTACCAAACATGAAAATCAAATTATTTTCTTAAACCAAATTGAACCGTATAGTTGTCTAATATTAGCAACACTCATTTTGCTTGGCAAAATGATGTCCTATTCTTTAGAGTAGCAGTTATGATCAATGATCGTGATTGATCATAGCATTATTTACGACGTACACGATTGGCAACTTGGCATATATTTACCCGGTTCTACAAACGAGTGATCGATTCGATGGCCACTTGTAAGTGTCAAATTGTCAATGGTTGTCTTAACATCTTTCTCCATTTTCGAATTTGCATCTTTGAAGCTAAAAATTTTCTTATGTTTTTCTGTATCACCAAATTTGCTTATTATCATTAAACATATATTTTTATTCATATTTTAGTTTAAATTAATAATACTATTTTTATCATAATTTTATACTATTTTCTTTTATATTATTTTATGTGTCATCGTCACATAATTTTATCATTTTATGAAGTACGGGTGGACGTGGACGCTGGAGGTAAGCACAAAACAAACGCAACTAAACAAAAACAGAAGAAGAAGAAGAATCCCGATACATAAGAGAAACAGAGAAGAAGGTTGAAGCAGACGAATGAGGCTGTCCACCATGTTCTACTCCTTAAGCTCATCAACCATCAAAAACACTTCCATTTCTTCAACCTTCCCATCATTTCAATCTCTGACTCTTCGCCAATACATCAATCCCAGTACCAGGAATTTCATTTCCCTGATGAACAAATCATCGTTTCCCCTGAAATGTTCAGTCTCCACCAACAAGCAGAGTGTCTGCTCTGTTTCTACCTCTAAATCAGACACAGGGTTCCAAGATTCTCCTTTCCAGGTTATATATTTTCTTGTATTTAGCTGACTTGTTTATGTTTCGCTGATTCATGTTTCAAGATTTGAAAAAGGGCAGCTTATTGCAGGGAGCTGAATCGTTTTTCAGGGGGGTGGTGGCAAGTATGGAGGCTGTGTACTTAAGCAGGAACCCAACAGCAAAAGCAGTGTTGGAGCTTGTTGGGTCCGATGACCAAATTTGCTATGATCATTTCGCATTCAGGACCTTTGGGGTAAATCCCTTATTTCCTTTGATTTTATAATTTGATATTCATTTTGATATTTGTTTGCATTTTTATTGAGGTTCCCTGCTTTTCATTTGGAACAATATAGGTGAATGGTTATGGAATTGACTCCATAGCTAGCTTTTTCTTGGACTTTGGGTATACACCCAGGGAGGAGTTAAGATTCCCTGCTAAAAAATTGAGAGCATTGTGGTTTTCTCCTCCCAGTGTTCCTAGTTCTCATGGTGGTAGTGGTGTTAATGGGCCTTTGCCAAGAATCTTCATATCTGAGCTCCTTGTAGATCAGATGAGTCCACCAACTCAGGTATATATATGTTACTATGTTTATGGTATATCTGTTCTGTTGATGTCTTTGTTTCTTGGCTGCTTATATTTATCCTTGTTATTACCATCTATCTTGTGATGCTTTGTTGTTTTCCATGCTGATCTGTTCACCATTTGGACCTTTCCAATTTCCATTAGTTGAGGCTGTTCTTTTCAACATTCAGGACATAATCAGAAAGTACACTGAAATGTCTGGTTCTGGAAATAATTATGCTGCTTTGGCAAGTGCACTGGGATCTTTAACCTGGGAAAAGCCATTGCATTCTGAATTTCAACAATTGGCTAGGTACTTGATTTTTCTATGTGCATGTCTTTCCCTTTACATAAGCAGAGTTTCATATTCTTGCCAAAGAGGTTGGACTTGAACATTGCTACATACCCTGAACGCTATACTCGTCTGGCATCATTTAATTTAAAATAATTTATGCATTTACGGCATTAATCTCCATTTTTAAAGGCTTTATCTGATTTATGGATACATAGGGAAAGCGAATATGCTGCCTGGACCCTTGTCAATGGCTATGCAGTAAACCATGTCACTATCTCCACTCATCAGCTGAAATCTCGTTTGAGAGATATTAAGAGCCTGAATCGTTTCATTGAGGAGAGCGGGTTCAGGTTGAATTCTGAAGGGGGAGTTCTGAAAGGTTTGTTACATAATTTGTAGCTCAGCAGATGTCTTAGGAACTATCTTGGGGTGATTTTTGTATATGTTCAATATTTCTTTCGGATATAAAACTAGGATTTAGATTAAATCATGTTGAATGTCATGTATCTAAGTTGCCCATTCTCTAGCAGAACATGAAAATGCAGTTAGCAATCATAGATGGGGGGGCCTGGAGTTCATTAATCCTCTTCTCATGAAGGACTTGTCTAAATTAATATAAATCATCTTTTCTTAATTTAAACAAAAGACAAAACAAAAACAAACAAAGGATAAAAACTGATAAGAGATTTAGAGATTGATATCATTTCATAGGTAAGGCAGAGAATGATACATTGCTATTCAGAAACTGATATGTTTCTTGATTATGATGTTGACTATGATTGCTTTTCATTTTTCATCAGTTGAATTATTATGATGGGCCATAAGCAGGATTCGAGTTTAGTGGCTCAATGATGATTATGACTATATTTTGCCTATTCAACTTTGGAAAAGATGTAGTGACTTTACTTCTTCCATTAACAGTGAGCCCTGATAGTCTTCTGCTGCAAAGTTCAACTGTGGCAGATTCAATCAAATTCCAGTTTTCAGATGGTGTAACTGAGTCAGTCCCCTGCTCCTATATTGAGTTTGCTGAACGCCTGGTGCTGCCTCAGTACAGTAATCTACCCATTGACGAGGTGACCAAATTGAAGTCCTTTGAATTATTGGGTTTTGTAAGTTTTGGTGTTGCACTATTATTAACAATTTGAACTATCAACCACAACAGGTTAAAGAGCATCACAGGCGAGATGGATTCGAGGTTGGTAATGCTGACAAGATCTTTGAGAGCACATCTAAGGAGCAGCTAACCAGGAGGGCTGCGTGAATATTCATTCATTACAATGATGAAGCAGATTTCACTTCAGGTGAAGAAAAACGAAAAGTTGATTTCACTCTTGAAGGAGTAGGACCCGCCACAGAAAACAGGAACAAAAATTAAAACCTCTTCAGGGATTAAGGCTGAGATATTAATGTAACTACATATGTGAAACAATTTAGAGAGGTTGGGGCATGTAATATGTATATATCTATTTGATATATAATAAAAGAAGGCAGGCCTTATGGGTTACTTTCTTTGGAAACAGAGAGAGCTTAGAGCTGATAATGCTTAGCTGTAGCTGATGTGGGTGGTACAAGATGCCAAATTGCCGATAATGTTTTTTTTTTTAATTGATTTTATTTCAATTGAAGATTAAATTTTCCTTTTCTAGGCTATATTGTTATCTGATGGTGATCGCACCAAATTGATCAGGATGATGCTGATGATAACAAATAAATAATAAATAAATTACAAGCTGGCTGGAGAATCTCTCAGTCCCGTACTGGATATGACTATGAAATAAAGATTTGTATTAATCTTAGGCATAAGATGACAAAAGGATATAATGTAAAGAGAGGTAACAAGCTTAGTATTTTCTAACCAATATGACATAAGACATTTTGCTCAATAAGCTTCACCTGCCCTTACATTCTCCCTTACCAGGAGGTCACCACTCTAGACATAACATCAAGCAAATGTGTTTCTCTGTTGCTTCAGTTGTCCTTGAACAAATGCTTTAACAGATGATACATCTATACTGAGGAAGGAAAAAAGAAGAAGAAGGGAAAATGAATGCTGACAAGGGGTGGGAAATGATACAGAGACTGCTGCCAACCCTACCTTAAGGTTTGCCTTTAGGTTTTGGTGATGGATGGGGGAATTGATGGTGATATGGTGAAGCATGGGAGCCATTTGGTATTGAAAGGCTCCTCTGCTGATGCCCATTCCTTGTGATTAATCCTCCTTGTGTTCTGACACCATTTCTGGTATTTGGGCTGGACCCAACCCGGTCAGCTTGCATGGTCTGAAAGTAATAGGATGAGCTTGCCATGTCCTTGAGGTTTGGCAGCGGCTTTAAGGCTTCAACAACTTCACTCATTAGAGGCCTGGCTTTTGGATCTCGACTAAGGCAATGGGCAGCTAGTTGTGAGGCTTTCTGGACACCTTTTATTGAAAAGTGACCTTCAAGCCGAGGGTCTATCAATCGGTAGAATCTTCTTCTCTCTCCTAGATGTGGCCGAGCCCATTCCACAAGGTTATGTTCACCATTAGGTCGATTTTTATCCATAGATCTTCTGCCAGTCAGCATCTCGAGTAAAACCACACCAAAACTATAGACATCGCTCCTAGATGTAAGATGTCCTGCAACAAAAATACAAGTGAATCTACTTGGACTAGAACATGGTATAGAGAAGTGTCACAACATTTTACATGTATAAAAATACAGGATAAGCATTAAATGCATCTACATATAAACTAACAATACGAGATCATGGAAATGTAACTCCTACATACTCAGGACATGAAATTTTGGAATGATATGACTAACGAACACCAAACCAGGTAACCAAACTAGGTAAGATGAATGAAAAATTACATGAAAAAGCAGAAGCTGTCTAACTATATCAAAGGTAGTATCTTAAATAATATCTGTAAGAGAGAACCGGCCAACTCTTTGAAACTCACGCTTGATGAAAACCAGGTATTCGTTAAGCTAATATAAATATGCAGAAATTGCAGACATTCTATGATAGCAAAACAAAATACTCAGGGTAAATGCACGTACCAGTCATTACATATTCTGGAGCTGCATATCCATAAGTTCCCATCACACGGGTGGAGACATGAGTTTTATCACCCTCAGGACCATCTTTGGCAAGTCCAAAATCAGAAAGTTTGGCATTGTAATCCTGAAAAATGGCACTTCATTAGAAAGATGGATGATACTAGGGGGGAATATTGAGTTTGTCAAAGTTTTCAATACATACCGCATCCAATAAGATGTTAGAGGTTTTAAAGTCACGATAAATCACAGGTCTTTCTGCTTCCTCGTGAAGAAAAGCAAGACCTTTCGCAGCACCTAATGCAATTTTCATTCTAATAGACCATGGAAGAGGCAAGGACCCTGCATTTAAGAGATATTATTAGATTCATTCTAATACCTTCCGCTAGTGCACACAGATTTCATTTGGATACCAAAAAGCAATACTCCTAAAAAGGTTGATTGAATGAAATTAGACAACCAAGAAAGTAGTAACATACTCCTAAATAGGTGGTTCTCCAAGCTCCCTCGAGGCATGAACTCATACACTAGCAACCTTTGATCATCTTCAATGCAGTATCCTATAAGTTTAACTAAGTTTGGATGGACAAGGTCACCAAGGAAATTTACTTCAGCCTGTCACGTAGGAAGCAAAACAAAAATCCATAGTTGAAAACAACATGGCAGAGAGAGCAAAAAGATTAAGTAGTGAAAAAGCTAAAACAAATCAGGAGAGGTCCAAACCAGCCATTCTTTATGACCCTGAAGCCCATCATGGTTAAGAGTTTTAACCGCAACAGTAAGCCCTGTGCCAGGTTTTACTGGAGCAGTTCCATTTTCTTCTATCCACCCCTTGAACACACAACCAAAACCACCTTCACCGAGAAGACTTTCAGGTCTGAAATTTCTTGTTGCTAATTTAAGATCAATAAATGTGAATTTTCGTAACCGTGAAGCAACTTTAAGTTCCTCTTCAAGTTTGGAAATGGATGCATTACTTTCCGCATTACTAGTGGTTGAGGAAGAGACTACAGTAGCTGTTGGTTGGTCTCTGCTTGTATCGTTTGTAGATTTAGTTTCTGCAAACCAAATAAGAAGCTAGTGCATTAGACTACTGATATAAAAGAATAAATGTGGTTTTTTAATAGCACTAAGTTGCAAACATGTCGCCCTAAGCACACGCAGGATTTAATGCAAGAACTTATTCTAGAAAAAGTACACAAGTGGCCCATGAGATGCACAAGAAGACAGACAGGCTTGGGTGAGTTTGATAAGAGTATCAAGTGTCCAACACAGAAGATAACCTTAAGTTAAAAAAATTTGACAATGATATAACTTTAGGGAATTAGAAGACCATCTAAATTAGTCACCATAACCACAGCCATCCGACATAGACCATGCATCTTTTATACCTAGAATTACTCTATACCTAACTCAATAACCACTCTTCCAACCTTGTGGCGCCTGGGAAATGTTCATAAAACCATAAAATCCATCCTCTAATAATATACCTCTTATGGCTTCATTTTTCGTACCAGTATGATACAGCATTACATCTTCAACCCTGCTACCACAATTTTATCATCATGATCCCATCATCTCCTTGCTTATCCCATAATTATCAGTGAACCAGCCACTGCCCCTAACTCACTACCAGCGTTATACTGAAACAGCTTCACCATTAAAGGGATTCCAGCTGTATCAACCAGACAAAACTCACTGTTCTACCCATTACAGTTCAAATACAACAGATTGAGCTCCCTAGTTGGTGAGTTTTCATTTCTTTCCATACCATTTAAGACATAGAGCTCATTTGTTGGTTGAAAATCCTTAATGGTTACAAACGGATTAGTTTAACTCAATAAACATACAACAAATACAAGAAAGTTGAATGTCAGAAGATCTAAACCCTTTAATCAGGCACATTAAGTTCACGAAAATGTGTATCTTATGTATTTATTTACTCATACAGTCTGGACTCAAAATATGGTTTCCCCACTACAGAAGATTGTGTGGAGGGATAAGTCTTGTTCTCAAAAGCAAGCTCACATGTTTCTGTGAAATGTTTTTTCAGGATCAACTTACTTTTAGCCACCAATCTGCTCTCCTCTTATGAAAGATCAAAAGGAGCTCAAACAGGTTTCAGCTATAAAACCAACCTCCAAACCCAAAAGGAACCCAGGTTATTACAGGTATACTCTTTAAGAATTCTGCAAATTTTCATGCTTTGATTAAAATCCATCATGAGTGAAGCTCCATAGGTCGACCATAGTAATAATGCAGCCAACTTATGGACCCCAAAGCAGAAATGGCTGTGTTACCGGTAATTATCTGTGAATTACTCACAGAATCTCCAGGGCTATATTGCTTCTTAATCATGATTACAACCATGAAAATCATGCTCTGGCTAAGAAAAGAAGACCTGTATACACTTCAGACAAGCTAAAATAGAAACACCAGAACAGTCTTAAAAAGCAATCAATCGAGTTAAATAAAAAATACACGCTACCGCAAAAACATCTCAAGAAAAAAACTTGAATCAGCTAGTAAAGATTTCAAGTAATTAGAAAGTTACCACAGTGAGTACTGGTCCCACTGATTGAGCTATCAACTTTGGATCTTGAAGAAATGCAGCTCCCAAAAAACCTCAGCCTAAGCCAACACCCAGTCTCCTCTTCCTCAACATCATCATCTTTCTTCTTCTTCTTCCTCACCTTCGACTTGCACATATCCCAAGACTCCAATTTACCATTCTCAGCTCTCAAACCCATCTCTCACGAACCCTAAAGAATCAAATCCAGATACCATCCAAAAACCCCAAACACCAACCTTCGCACCACCGCAAAACCAGTCAAACTGCCTCCATCCCTCTACATAACCCACATGATAAATCAACAAAATGCTCTGAAATTTCCTAACTTTCCTCAAAATCGAACAAAATTTGGTGGAAAAGAGGATGACCCAGTTGTGAAAAGAGCTAGATCACAAAGAAAGTAGATCAAACTTGGCAAATCCTTGAAGCTCAAAACTGATCAGCTTGTGGGGTAAAAAACAAAAAACAAAAACCAAAGAGAGTGTACGTTTTGAACAGATAGGAGCAGCCAAATTTTCAGTTTAGCCCAGAAATGTCTGAGATACATAAATCTCAGAAATGGACTCCCGCAAGCTGACCAGTTTAAAGTTTGGTGAAAAATAAAAATAAAAATAAAAATATTACAAAAAATATCGTTTAATAATCTTATAATACTCTGAATTATCGATTCTCACTCTTCTTTATCTATTTTTTTATTAAGCCGAAGACTAGAAAAAGCAAATCGAACTGCCCGGAGAAAACGGGCAGGGAGTCTGGCTGCCCGGAGTGCCCGTTATGTTTGCTGACCGTACGAGGTGCATCGCAAAGGTTTGGGAAAGGAGTAGGGGGGGCAGTTCGGTCAGAGTGAGAAGTGGAAAAATGGGGACAGTCCGGGCAGCAGAGAGAAATAGAGCGGCGGGACCCACTGAGGTGGTGACGTGTATGGTTTGGGTGGGCGGAGGGGAACGCGCGCGTCAGGTTGATATCATCGCTGCAAGCCTGCAATGCATGCATCTATTTTTCTCTTGGAAAATTATTTTGCTCACTATGGTGAGCAAACCACTTATTCAGCCGAGTGACACATGTTCTTCAAAGAATAGGTGTTACTCATCTGGCTAGGTGATGAGCAAAATAGCACTCTTTCTCTTATTCTTTATTAAGTATTAAACTGATAAATCTTTTAGAATACAACAATTATTTTCTGACAAAACAAACATTCTTTCTTTAATTCTCTCGCATCATTATTTCTGTTAATATTACCATTAGAAATTGGCAAAATGCTAATACGGAAAATTGCGGATACTGCATGTAATGCGGTTGCATTTTTATTTTAACGGGTTCATTTTCTTTATAATAAGATATAAATTTTGGACCATTAGATTTAAATGTATACAATGTTGTATTCACCCTAGAATCGATCTTTAGAAATATACTCATTTCAAAAACTTTCTTAGTTGAATTTGAATGTCTTTTAAAACCTTGTAATTTGACCCTTGGCTTATATTCCTATTATTCTTTGATGGTTATGCTATACTTTACTATGTTTTAGAAAGAAAAACATAATGTACTAAACTATTTAGTAAGATAAGATACGTATTTTAGTGAAGTCTATGATTCCAAAGAGAACCTAACTTTACAATATAGTATGGATTATACAGTGTATTAGAAATTGCAATTTTTTGCTCATTCACACCAAAAAGTGAAATGTGAAGAAGTACAAAAGGTGCTGATCAATTATTGAGTGCATTGGATGTACAAAATGCAATAACAATCTAAATAAAATAAAAAAAATGAACCGTGCTTAAGGATATATATTTTTTATTATTCCCATATTCATTATTTTACTAAGAAAAAAAAGTACTATATGAAAAAAAAAAAAAAAGAATTAAAAGATTGTAGGAGATTAGGTTCCCTGTCCTATATCATGCCACTAAGTTAAGAAATTGAATTACCAGCACCCGTTCGGCGTTCAATATCATTTAACTGTATTTTCATATATTGGGATTATTTTATTTAGAAAATTATGATTAAATATTAAATATCAATAATTTTATTTCGTTTGAAAGGACTGTTTATTTTTTAATTTTGTTATGAGTGTGAAAGAGACCGTCTACTGTCTACAGGCGTACACACAAAAAATTTGTATCACATCATCACATGGCACTTCTATATTTTATAAATTCGCGCCTCGCGACTTCCATCCTTGTAAAAACATCAGATAAGGTTCCCAACAACACTACATCAGCAGGAAGATAAAATTAGTTTCAAGACTTGGACACCTAAACCTCGTTTTCTACTTTAATCTATATAACTCAATAAAAAATAGAACAAAAAATTAATCTATATAACTCAATAAATATAATTTTTCTGCATTAAATGATTACACTTCACACGAGAAGATTCATCTACAGAGAATACAGTCTCCCATTAAGGGGGTATTATAACAATCGCTATTCTCTCTTCTTTTTTTCCTTTTTTCATTTTCATCAAGGCAATCGCTATTCTCAAACCACAGTTTATAGCACACATTGTAGATTATGTTTCTAGACCGATTTTGACATGAAAATTCCAACTAAACAAACCAAGCGAAACCTCAGTGCCTGTTGTTAAGAGCTTGGTGCTGGATAACTACACAAATGACAGTTTCAGTATAAAATGTGGAAAGAAATGCATGTTGAACCAGATATTTCCTAAATTATCCCTGTGGAGATACTGGATGTTGCATTAATCTTCAGTGAGCGCTCAGGTATATAGGTATGACCTGTTACGCCAGAAAATGATAATCCATCAAAACAACAAATTCTATAGTTGGATTTTGTTTAATTAAGGATAACCATCAGAAAAGAAGCAAGATTGTTTTCAGGGAGGAACCAGAGAGGAAAACAAGCACAATACCTGCCAAAGTGACTTATAGAATACTAAATCACTCTTCATGGATAATAGTAACAGCTTAATAGATCCACGAAATTAGCATTGAACAACATATAATATCTGTTTGTAATTAGGTCAACAGCAGACAACTATTGGGCAACTGAGGACTGAAATTTCACTGGTAATTAGTGTTCATATACCCCTTTTTTTTGAAAAGTTCCATCTTTAAGCAGTCAAATCTGTGACCTAGAATCCATAACAGAGAACTGCTAAACAAGTGCTGTTTATCTTTGTGTCCGACCCATGAAGAAAAATTGTATTTAACAATCAAAGCAGGGGCACAATTTTGAGCAATACAACGCACACTTTAAGGATCAACCAATCAACCCTTTCCTCAAAATAACAAGTATTTTTTCTAGACACGAAGATGGTAGAATCAAGATGAATCAATCATTCTTCCCAAAAGGATGCATGCAAAACAAAAATAGGAGAAACAAGATGATGAGTACCTTTTTCATTGACATGAATTTGTAGAGTGTCCAATGTAATTATTCCATCAGTCAATGGAAGTAGCTCAAGCTTGATGGTAGCCGTAGATTGAGAGGGAACGCATCTGATGTGATCATATAAAATTATAAGAATTGGAATAACCATGAACAAGGGGAAAAAGAAGATTGAAGTATTACCCTAGTGGAACTCTACTCTGAAGCCACAGATGTGTACAACCCAAACCAGTACTAGGAATGACATCAGATATTGAAGAACCCGGTTCATTAAAAGAAGCTGGCCAAACTCCACCATTAACATTTTGTTTCTGATTCTCCGATGCAGGAAGTGGTGAGCTCAGCCTCTGCATTGTAGAATTATGACTCTCACTGCTTACTCTTCCTGTAAACCCAGGAAAACCAACAAATGGACTCATTGGCGACGAAGGTAACGAGACCACTGAAGGAGGGGAAGTAAATGAAGCTGGGGCAAGAACCGTCAGAGTTAGATCTTCAGACATTAAATTTGAAGCCTGAAGAGTTAAAACCTGACAAATTGAAAAGTTAGTTAAAACCTAACTATAAGAGGAAAACACCCACACACGCATACAACACGAGCTACTCAGTAATAGCATATGAAACCTGAACTGGAAGCTGAGAGACTCCTGCATTTGGTGCACTAGATTGTCCAGACATTTCAGATGCAACAGAGATCATAAGATCCCTTGAAATACGTGGTCGCCAACTTGTTGGCTGTTTGAAAAACAATCTTGACTCTGCAGATGTAACATAAAAAAGCAGAATTAGAAACAACTAACTTAGGTTCTCCAAGTATGGTAAACTAAGAGGAACATAATTACCAGTGTAGTTGCACCGGCATGATACCATAATTGCATACTGATCAGCAGTTGAAGCAATCCTCTTTCCTTCAACAATCTTGGATGGCAGACGCGAAAATGATGCTGCATTTTGAGCCAGCAGTCGTGATGGTTGATTACTTCTATCACCACCAGTCTTGAGATTCTTCCACAGGGATGTTTCTGGTTTAAGAATAAAAGAATGCTCTTCACCTCTCCTGCCAGAAGAAATTTTAATGAGATTAAGGGAACAAATAAACTTGGGATTTCAAAAACTAAACAGAAAAATGTTCCAATTACAGACTCCCTTCATATTAGTGAACATCAAATTTGCCATGTTTATAATATCAACCTCTGTGGTTGGTTCAGCCAATCCACACTCAACAACCAATTACCAGATAATAAGGTTCTTCTCTTTCTCTAGGGACAGGTTAAAGTTTACAAGTATGAGAACTGAAATAGGTAATCATCAAGAAATTCTTATTTTAGAAGTGCAAGCAACCTTGAACAATGATGCGGAGCATCCAATAAACAAGGCAAAACTAAGAGTCCCACAGCTTACTAAGCATATGCAGGCCCACTAGTTAGCAAAACTTAATAACGACTTAATACTGCAATTCACTTTCTTTGTCATGTATTAATTAATAGGCTGTGATTATTTTCCTAATTTTTATTTTTTGATATGACTAACATGTGAGTCAAAATTTCAAGTTCCAAAGACATGAACCTCAAACCTCAAAACTTATTGCTATTTCTGATTCATGTTTCATTGTTGCTGGATCTACCTCCGTATGTCTATTATTCCAGAATGATGGTGCCCTTTTCCCGTTTCACAAGGGCATGTTTTTCTGTGTCAAGCCTGCTCCCAGAGTAGCCTGAGGTTGTATCCCTATGCCAATTTGGTGTGAATGTGCATATAAGCTCTTTCTACTTAGCAAAAAATTTCCCGACCCTCGTGCATGTAAAAAGCACTACTACATGAACACTGAGTGCCAAGCAATCAGTCCTCGGTCAACTTCACCCTTACTCCTTGGGATTGCCCGATGCCCACCCATATAATGCCCTAAACCTAGAAACTGTCGTGCTTCGAGAATGTATGCACAATCAGCATAAAAAATAGAACTTTTTGGTATAGCAAGGAAAATTGCAGTGTGACAAAAAAGATTATTAAGTTAAGATACGAAGAGATAACAACCTGAGTGCTAGATTCGGCAAACTGTGGTCATTTCCTGCCTCAATACATACAATTGGTAATGGTAAGGATTGTCCACCTTTTGAAGCCTCCTCAGAAACAATTGTTATAGCATCTATATACACCACAATATGTGGTGCATGTGCGGGAGAAACATTCTGCAAAAAAAGATTGATAACTTAATAGGAATGTTAGGTGATGCCTAAAAAATTTCATTTCTGACAAGAGAGATTAGATATGATGAAGAAAAAAACAACAAGAATATTTAACAAACAACTTGATCTAGTCAATATCATAATTCACACCTTTATCTGGACACAGAGAAGGTCATCTGTATTGCAGTCAGCAGCAAAAGAATGGATTTCTACAGGTTGTATGATTTCAAGTTTTCTCCTCCACCTTCTTCCTGGTATATAGATTCCTTCCAATCCACAACGAACAGAAAATCTTTCTCGCTCCAATGACACACCTCGAAAAGATAAAAGCCCCTCGCAACCAGTTTTTTGATTCTTCCAGAACTTCAGTGATGAATACTGATCCCAATCTTCAAGATCAAAGGTTGGCTTAGAACTGGCAGCCTTAGTAGGTGCAGGTGTTGGTGCAGTATTTTGTGGTAGTGCTGACATGGAGTAACTTCTAAAATGGGAGAAGAGTTGAGAACCAGATGTGGATTTTTGAGATGTGCCACTGATTCCTGAATTGGAAGTTAGAGGAGGAGATAAAGGACGAGCTGGAGACGGAAGTGTGTTATCCAAAGGAAGCAACCATTTTAACAATTCTCCACAAGGGTCCTGATTTGCATAAACTAAGTTCTCCTGAGTCTCAGGAGACAAACTTCTCTCGTGATATTTCTCAAACTGAAGAATCTCAATAACAGGGTCATTCAAAAAATCTACACCAACATTCACCTGTAAAAGAACCTGCACCCTTCCAAACAAGAAAATGGAATGAGAATAAGTGATCTGAACAACTGCTTAAACCAGTCATGAATGTGAGAGGAAGAAGAAAAATCAGAACTAAGATATACACACACACACACACATATGTATATACACACACACAATGAATAACCTAGAAGCTTCATTACACATACCACTATGTCTCCGTTAGAAAGCGAGGAACACTTGACATTATTTCTTGCTACACCGCCAGAGATGTTGGGGTCAAAATTTCCTTTATCAATAATAGCATTAAGTCTCTGGGTTCCATTATTCCTGGACTCTTGACCATTCATCACAGAAGATTCTGAAGACTTCTTACTTTTTTTCGACCAAAGTGGCTCACTTGACTCTGCAATCCTAACAAAAAAATGAGACCTCTCAAATCTTTGCAATAAAATTTCAGTCTGTCTTTTGTGGTCCTCCATTCTAAGAAGGGATTCACTAGCAGAAACATCCTTTTGTGGATCAGTCTTCTCTTTTGACAGGGTTTTACCATTTTGATCTACACCTTGACTATCAGGACTCATTTCTCCATTTCTCGACGGTGTATCATTTCCATCTTCCACATTTCCATTTTGCTTGTTCGGGCTTTGTCTTATGCCATTTTTACTCATAGCTGCAGCCAATTTAAAGGGAGTAATAATTTCTGTATCCTGCTTACACGCTGACAAGCATGCAAGAATATGAACTTGTTCACCTGGATTAGAAAATAGTTTTCAGGTCCTATATAACAAAGGGTACATTCTCCCATGTTGGGGAAAACGCATGTCAAGACTGAAAAAGTGAGAAGATTCAAAAAACAGCTACCAGGGAAAACAAAGGAGCGGTCCAGAGAACATAATGAATGTATATCAGGTGCATCATTCCAATTATCAGGGAGTTCTTCTACAAAAGCAAAATGAACTTTAGCAATACTAATTTATAACATGACCATGATATAATATACAAATAGAATATATAAGTACCCACCCAACTCTGTGTGTGTATTATAACTCAGTTTGTGTGCACTTTATGTGTGCATGCAATCATAGAAACCATGAAAAATATCAATATATACAAGTTGAGTGTAAGAGTGTAATGTAAAGCGCTTACTGTATGGAATCACAATCCATCCTTCCTCATCAGAAACATCATAATGCTTTGCTATGATAGGGTCATTCTTTGCACCAATGCCATTTTGACCTCCAGATTCACTTTCTCCAACATGATCGTCGATTGCTGAATACTGTGGATATGGATCTTCAGAAATTAAACCCTCCAAAGTTGTTGCTGACTTTGGGGAAGGAACCATATCTGCAGGTGGTTCTTGAACAGACGCCTGTTCTGCCGGCACACGTTGTACATGCTGAGTAGACCGCATAAGGAAATTCATTGTCCTGCCAATAAAAAAAGGAAGTGTCTGCAAAATCAATGATGATGTCATTTAATTGCAGCATGGGTTATGTTAAACAAAGCTGATGTGTATGTCTGACTTGAACATGCAAACCCATGCAATTGAAGGAGGCATTTGAATCCATTCAAATACGTGTGACTTTACAATGGGGAATTAACACTAGTGCCAAATAGCTAGTAAACTTTTCCACACCGAAAAGTCTCCATTACCTCGTAACACTGTTTTCATACAACACATGTCAACATATACGATCAAAAGCCACTGACAGAGTTGACAGACGATCCAAAGCAGGGGCTTTATCACACTCAATTAATGCCTCGGCCCTGTCCACTCTGATGTGCAATGCTATAGAGATTGTTTATTTATCAGAATATGATTTGCCACACCCAATGGCCATGACCAAGTAGAATGGAAATTGTAAACTCTAATTATACTGTTCTCCCTACAACGGTGAGCACTTGATCGAACAGTTAAACAACTACAAATCTCACACTCATGGCGTATCTATCATAAATAAGCAAATATAAAACATACTCTTAAAAGGAAATATTAAAAATACTTACAAAATCCTATATGAAATCTACAAGTCTCGTTTTTATTTTATATTGATTGACATTGGCCTTCCAATGCCGAATCCATGTGCCCCAACATCACATTGAATGAGAATCAAAATCCAAAATTCATTTAACTGATCGTCAGAACCAATCTACTTACCCGAGATCGAGTCCTCCTCCAACCTTAACGGCGATCGCAGGCCTGAAACCTCTCAAAGCTGCAAGCCCTAATAGTCCGATCCCGGTTATTCTCTCTCTGAGAAGTCGTAATTGTAAGCTCCGGACGACTAAGACTGTGATCCGTAGGCGGAGTACGATCAAAATTCGGATGGGAGACTCTGCAATCCCTAATTGTAAAATTCGGGTTCCATCTCAAAAATACGTTACCCCCATAACCGTTTTTTGGTCGGCGACAAGGGATGGAAATGAATAATTTATTACAGTTTGGAAACGTTAATAATTTTTTTTACATTTCAATATTTGGTACATTCACTAATAGGAATACAAGTTATTAATAATACGCTTGTCTATCATCTATATATATCAACACAATATGTATAATTATAATAAATACAATAATAAGGATAGTTTTGTCATAAAAAATGTAATAAATTTTTTATCATGAATAAAGGATTGCATACTTAAAAGGAATGAAGGATATCAGACGATGAATGGTAACCGATTCTCATAAATACACATAGCCAATATTGTAACGAGATCTCATATTTATACTCAAGCTCTTAAACAATGAACTAAATGAGAAATCTGGATACATTCAAAGGGGCTTGTGAACCCTTAAAGGGAGTGAGAGTGTTGCATTATCGGATTTTTCTTTTGAATAAATGCATTTTTTAAATAAATTTGGGTATGTTTATATTTTGTCTTTTTAGCAAGAAGAATTTTAGTTATATTTCTTTATAGTCCATACTATAACGACAAATTTATGATTATGGTAAAACTAAAATAATGAAAAACTACTAAAAACCCCTCACTGAGCTACTTTTGTTGCAATATTTAGTTTAATGATATTTTCTCCTTAATATTGAAAATTTTTCAAACTTTAGTTAAATACTCTTTTACTAAAAAATTTATTTAACCATATTGCATTCAGTCATTTCAATGTGCTTTGTTACGTATGCATTGCATGTGTAGAATAACAGATATACAAATACATTGTCAATTACTACTTGCATGTGTTGTAATTTTAATTTCATATTAACTCATGTTAAACTTTCCAATGTTGTGCAAATTTTGTTTGAGGTTATATTCACACTCCACATCCACATAACATAATTTATGTCCATATTCAAACTCTAATGAAATTTTCGACGGTAATAGATAACTACGGTATCATACTATAAGAAAATTAAAACTTATAATTTATATGAGAGAAAATATGTATTGTAGAATTTAATTATAACTTCAAAGGTTTAGCCTGGTTTATTTATTTATTTTGTTTAAGTTTAAATAAAAAGTAATTAATAAACCTTTTAATGATGTTTTTTAAATATTTTCGATATTATGTTTTAAAAATATGTTATCATTTGTTTTTTTTTTTGGTGAGTGTGAGCATAATCTCCAATCTACATTTATTATGTGAATTTGGTTGGCATATGAGTTTCAAACATTAATTTAATTTGTTCAAAAACTTCTATGAAATGGATGTGATAAGAAAAATGATATATATAAAATATATACATCGGTAATAAAAGTATGTTTTTGTCGGCCTTAAATCACTTCATTACTAGGACTTTAGGAGTGACGAATTTATTCTGAAAAAGTCGATGGTTAAGTAAGTTAGTTCAAAACTGAAGGCAGGTTGCTTGTGGTTACGTCAAGCTTTGCTTGTGGACACACAAAGATGACGCGGATTGGATAAGTACCAGCGTCGTCGGTTCGCGTGGTTTTGTTAGTGAGTTTTGTCAACGATCGGGACCCCGAAGCCATTATCGTAACCTAAACAATTAAGCAAGTAAAGTGATTAGTGCTTTGGAGGGGAGTGAGATGTGTAGTGTAATGCTTGGAACCTGATCAACAAAAATAATTGAGGTGAAGTTGTGGGGTCCACATATAACATGATTGATTGATTGGATGAGATTAATTCCATTTATAGGCAAAGCCGAAGGCGGCTTCGTTCTACTCTGTTTGTTCAACAATGACTATGGAAGCATCGTAGGTGAAAAACCCATCAAAAATAAAATAAAATAAAATTGTCCAGATAAAAACGACGATGCTTGAGTTCGGTTCGAACTTCGAAGTTACTGCGATGTGTTTCATTATCCTAGGTTCGTGTGTTTCAAAACTCCAATGCAAGTGGTCGGTGTTAATTCTTGTACTTCTCATGTTAAACATAAAAAGACAAAATATGAAATAACTAAACAATCCCAAAGTGGAAAAATGAAACGAGGAAAATTCTTTATCCAACCTCTTTAATAAATGAGAAAAATAAAAATTTTTTTTTTTTTGGTGACTCTGCATAGCTAGTTGCTCCAGGCTCGTGTTCAGTTAAATTTCTGAATTATTTTCCACAAAAAAAAAGAAAAAAAAACGATTGATGGGTATTTCTCAGCGATTATTGTTCATTCGAAATCAGAGTCTGCACAAGATATTTCCAATTTTTCATTTGCGTGCGAGATGGGTGTGTGTTACTGTTCACTATAAGCTCACTCTCTCTCCCAAGAGATGTAGCCATTTCATGTAATACCAGTACCACGCTCCTGTTTTTTTTATCAAACTCTGACACTATTCCTTTTTGTATTTATAATTTCACAAGAAATCGCTAAGAAATCTATGGGATATACTTGTTTACTCTAATTCCTTGAATTTTTGGGGTGCTCTGGTCGTTCTCTCAACTGGGTTGTCGTTGAAATTGAAGAAGCTGCAAGCGGCACACACGGTTACAGTGCCACATGGGATTGGGACTCACTTGCACACAGAGAGACAAAGACTTCATAGAAGAGATTAAAGAACGAGGGAAGAGATGGAATCGGAGTTGGGTATAATAGAGCAATCATTCAACAGTCGTTACTCGCTCTGGGTCCAGGAAGCTCTGGCCGAATTATCCGATTGTTTCACCATCACTGATCCTTGTATCTCTGGCCAACCCATCGTTTTTGCGAGCAAAGGGTTCTTGAAAATGATGGGTTATTCGAAGAGCGAGGTGATTGGCAAGAATGGTAGGATATTTCAGGGTCCAGGGACTTGTAGAAGGTCGGTTATGGAAATAAGAGAGGCCATCAGGGAAGAAAGAGCTATGCAGATTAATTTGCTGAATTATCGCAAAGATGGGACACCCTTTTGGATGTTGTTTCATATGTGCCCTGTTTTCAGCAAAGAAGATGGGAGGGTGATTCATTTTGTTGGAGTTCAGGTCCCGATTTCGAGGAAGCCGAGGCGGTCTGCTGGAAGAAATGGGGTTAATTTGTGTGAGGAGGGGTCCAGGATGGATGAGATTGTTTATGGGTCTTGTAGAAGGGAAGTGTGCTCGGATTCTTTAATTGAATTGGGTCGTCTTACGTCTCTGGACTCTTCATTGGATGATGTTGATAGTAGAGGTTTGTTTTTCAGTTTCAGTTTTGGTTGTGTAAATGTCCAATGCAATTATACTTTGCTTGCTTGTGTCATTATATTCACATTCACTCTGGTATAGTTGCCTCATTTGTTTGCAAGATAATCGCACTGTTCCATGTAGTATTTAACTTTGATTTGCTTGTTAATAGTTGATTTCTATTATCT
Organism: Purshia tridentata; assembly: GCA_003254885.1. Classification (NCBI taxonomy): domain Eukaryota; kingdom Viridiplantae; phylum Streptophyta; class Magnoliopsida; order Rosales; family Rosaceae; genus Purshia; species Purshia tridentata. The sequence continues at coordinate 20,048 of QANT01006482.1, forward strand.
AGGATTGTTGATTGAGTGAAGTTATCTGTTGCACATTCATTTATTGCTAGCAATCTGATGCTATCCTTTTAGGTGTTCTAGCTCTGTTGGTTGCGGTTCTAGTTTTTTTGATGTCATTTTATGTTTGATATTTTATTTTGTGACCAAGTTTTGGTTGAGTTTTAATTTACTGTGTAACATACAGGATTGGATATTGAAGGGCCTTGTGAGGCAAGTGATCTAGAGAAGAGAAGAGCTGCGACTGCCATCAATAGCATATTGTCTGTGCTAACCCACTATAGTGAGTTAACGGGCAGATTGGTGTGTGGAAAGAGATGCAGCATATCTGGGGTGGGCCTTCTCAGTTCATCCTTAAATATTTCTCTTGGTAGAATCAAACAAAGCTTTGTATTGTGAGTTATTGCAAATTCTCGTTTTTCTTACTTTAGCAAAGGGTTATGCTTTGTGAAGATTGCTAATGATTATACTTTGTGTTTGCTTCGACATGATTGTTTTGCCTTGCAGAACTGATCCGCACTTACCTGACATGCCTATAGTTTACGCAAGTGATGCTTTCTTCAAATTGACAGGTAACATGAAACTGTATATTTACGATGCTATTTTGCAGATGATCAATCTTCTCTAAACCATTCTAGACACCACTTACTTTGGAAATGCTTTGAACAATCCAGCATATCCAGTTCCTCAGCTCAGTTGTTTACCTATATAGGTTATGCAAGACATGAAGTCTTGGGGTGCAATTGTAGATTTTTAAGTGGGGTGGAGACGGATTCCTCAACGATATATCGGGTATATTTCTTTTTTCATCATGATTTTTGGTGACTTGATAGAATGGATAGATCTGAAGTGTATCATCTCATTTCTGCTTACTTTTCTACAGATAAAGGAAAGCATTCAAAATGAAAAAGCATGCACAGTACGTATCTTGAATTACAGGTTGCTACTTAACTAGTTATTCAATATATTCCAAATGAACTGCACATTAGTCATCTGGTTTAACTGTATTGCTGCTTCATTCTCAGGAAGGACAAGAGTTCATTTTGGAATCGTCTTCACATATCACCTGTTCGTAATGCTTCTGGAAAGGTATTGCATATGCTATGTTTTCATGAGTCTAGTTGGATCAATGAGATGTATGGTGTCAATTGGATATACCTCTCGCTTCATTTAGAGACAGAACATGCCATTTCAGTTAATCATCCTGCGGTCAACTCTGTTTGTTGGTATAAACAAGCAGGGGGTAGACATTTTGTTCATAAAATTGAAGTTTTTGGATTAAGTTTATTTCCAATTTCCAATCTATAATAGTTTAGTTTGTTGTGGTGGTGGGATCTGGTTGACATTGTAATTTCATATCTTTAAATCCCATGCTGTGAATTTCTAATGTTTGTGTGAAACCCTGTGAACAATACGCTAGTCTGGACATATTTAACTAGGAGTAAAGGGTTGGCAGAGCTGGAAATATGCAGTTTGTGTTGCATGATAGATGCTGGTCTTACATGATTCGGTACTAGATTTTTGGTTACTCTTTTATTTGTCCTCTTTCTAAACTTCAATAAATTCTTTGGTTAAATGCAGTTCATGAAACAATTTAGCGTATTACTATTGGCAATTGCTTAATTTGTATATGCATTGTTCATGCTGTGCTTAGTTTATCTCATCCTAAATCAATAAGACTCATTGAAAAAAGTCAAGTTTCACTAACTGTTGCAATTGCCTAAATCTTTTTGTTTGTGATTACTCCACTTCATATGAAGATGATCATTTTAGTTGCACTAGTATTTCTGTTCCGTAGACTGTTTCACCTTACTGCTGTAAAAACTTCTCCAACACATTTATCCCCAAATTTTTTATTACTTCCATGTTCCACAATCATTTTCAGCTCAGGCTGAGTATGTTCTTGTTGTGAACTTAGAATAAGCTATTGGTCATTTCTATTTGTCTTTGGTCAGAACTGGCAACTAGTATGTGTGCTACTGATACCTGAAATTCATTGGTAGATAGTATTGTCAAAGCTTTTGCTGTGCACTAATTTCTATTATTTGTTCATTGTATGAAGAGTATAATCTGTTGATATCTTGGCTGCGAATGTGGTTGTTTTGGTTGTACCTTTTCCATATACCTATAGGTCACATATAGACATACGAGTTCCCAGAATCCCTAGTGATCTAGATTAGTACTCTACTGGCACTGCGGAGTTCACAACCATCTGAGTTCCAATTTACTGCATCTGATGATAACTTGTGGTCCTTTTCAATAACTCAGTTTCCTCTTACTGTGTGGTTCGCCAGATTGCATACTTTGTGGGTGTTCAGATGGAAGAAGGGTGTAAGAACCAGGATGTACATGGGCTAAGCCCCGAGATGAGGCAGCTTAGCGCTGTTGGTGCAGTCAAGATTGCAGTGAGGAGTTTATCAATGGGTGCTGGCTCTTCCAAGTCTTAAGTGAGTAACAACCTCTGTATCTTGCTGCTGGTTGCTGGTGCCTGATATCTCAAGAATGTCTATAAGTGTTCCACCCCTAGAAATGTATTCCATTGTGTCATATTGATTGTCTTATCTAGCAGTAGTTAATAAGGCAGAAAGCAGAAAGAAATTAGTTTGTTGCTGCATCAGATCCTTGTTCACTTACATTGTTTATATAGATGAAAGGGCTATGAGTGGAAGCTAAATCACTTTCTATTGGAACTGGAATCGCCCCCTCCCAACTCCAAGCTGCTCATGATGATTAGCCTTCTTATCCCTATGATTTATCTTTTGTGGCTCTTTCATTTTTGGTACCTCTGGTGTTTTTTTGTTGTTGTTTTGTTGTCTTCCTTATTTGGTGTATTGTACATTTCCTAAGGCAAGAAGCAATCTGGCGTTGCAACTCTGCATCATCTGTTTCGGTTGGACTTAGGAGTTGTAAATGATTAAGAGTTGGGGATGAGATTACCTGTGTGATTGTTTCATTTCTTTGGATGAAATGGAACTTGGAAAAACGATTGTAATATCCAAAGAATAATACTAAAAAGACGAAAAGTTTTTCCAAATTTTAATCGATGTGCAGATGATATCACAATATTTTAGTTGCTAAAACCAAATGAAGTTCATATATGAACAAATGAAATATATAGATATAATCTAGAATTTTGAACACCATTTTGGCTATATGAAAGATTAAATAATCTGGGGTTGAGTATGAACAGTAGGGTGAGTTTTGCGAATTCGAAAATATTTATGATTGTGGATTTTTACTCGAAAGCTGGTGTGGAGATATGGGATCTGTGAGCATCAACACCCAGTATTATTAGGCAATCAATAATCTTCTCCAGCTGGACACACGCATAAGTAGATAATACGCGCACACTAAAAATACCCTAAAGATTTTTCTTTTCTGGGTAATAATTAAGCTTAACCATCAAGATAATTAATTAGCCAGATTGTTCTGATGAATTAGGTGATGGTCAGACAATTTGACCAAAAAAGACAAAGAATTTATTTGACCAAGCGAAACGATATGAGACAATTTAAATTTTTTTGAAGTTTTATATATATAATATGCATAAGAATTTCAATGTCAATCCTTTTTTTTATTAGATTTCAATTTCAATACTGAAATTCGTAACCTTGTTAATAGCCAAATATGTATAAATATAAATGAAAACAGCATAAATTTCAAAATTAAAATATTAATAAAATTACAAACAGATTAAACGAATTAAATTGGAAATGGGGGCAGGTGCCCCTAGCCCTATAATTATATAGATGTTATGTGGCTCTGTCATTGATGACTCATACCACTTACTGAAAATTAAAGACACCATCAAGAAAAAGAAAATCAAAGACCCTCATATTTAGCAGTGTACACTCAATAATGCATGTTTTCTTGAGAAAAAAACTCAATAATGTATTATTTTTTGTCTGTGTGAGAAAAAGGAAGCCCATAAAAGAGTGAGAAAGATACCGTGGATATTTAATCCGTACAGCTGAGAATGAAGAAGAGAAAAAGTTGAAGATACAATATCCACATCAGCACTAATTCACCACTATATGTTTATATGGCAATTTCTAAGTCGGCTCCAGGCCAGGCCCGGCCCGGCCCGGTTTGAATGCCAACTTGTAGGCTTTGAAGGGTTTATGGGGTTTTTCCATTTTTGTACATAATACCATGTATTAATATAAACAGAGCAGCTAAGACCTAGCCCAGAGCACACACCATGCTTATATAGCTAACACCTAGAGCACACTCAGACACACCCCTATCAAGTCTCTTCATTTTCAGAATATCTTTTCTTCCATTTTCCCGCTATTAATATATAGAAAATTAACCAAGAACCTCCATTGTCGTCTCCCGTCGACCATGGCCTTCATCAAGAACTCTTCTTTATTGTCCTCCTCCACTTTCTGCTACGTGATCACGCTCTTCTCTCTCTTCATGGCTTCTTATTCTTCTTTCTTGAACGACACGGCGTCGTTCAAGCTCTCCACGCCCACAGGGGGCCAATGGGTCCTCCTCCACCCGAGCATCGGCATCTCCGCCATGCACATGCAGCTCCTCAACAACGACAAGGTCGTCCTCTTCGACCGTACGGACATGGGCCTCTCCAACCTCTCCCTCCCCAGCGGCTCCACGTGTCGCAAATACGCCGCCGGCCCCCGCAACAAGACCATCACCGACTGCACCTCCCACTCCCTCCTCTACGACGTCGCTTCCAACACCTTCCGCCCCCTCGTCGTCAAGTCCGACACGTGGTGCTCCTCCGGCTCTGTGGACCCCACCGGCACCCTAATCCAGACCGGAGGCTACGGCCCGGGCATCCGAAAAATCCGCAAGTTCGCCACGTGCGATGACAGCACTTGCGACTGGGCGGAGATGCCGTTCAATCTCTTGGACCGCCGCTGGTACTCCACGAACCAAATCTTGCCCGACGGACGCGTCATCGTCGTTGGGGGTAGAAGGTCCTTCAGCTACGAGTTCTATCCCAAGCAAAACGACTTGTCGTCCAAGAGCTTTTACATGCGCTTCTTGTGGGAGACGACGGATCCTTACGAAGAGAACAATCTTTATCCGTTCTTGCATCTTTTACCGGACGGCAACCTCTTCGTCTTTGCCAACAACCGCGCAATCTTGTTCGACTACAATCATAACCAGGTCCTCAAGGAGTTTCCGGGTCTACCCGACGGAGGCATCAAGAGGAACTACCCGAGTACAGGGTCGTCGGTGCTCCTTCCGCTAAAAATGAACGGGGTTACGGACGAGTTGGGTCTGCCCGAAGCGGAGGTGCTGGTATGTGGCGGGTCGCCGCCTGGCGCGTACAACATGTCGAATTTGAGGAGAGTGTTTGTCGGAGCCTCCAACAGCTGCGGTAGAATCAAAGTGACGGACCCGAATCCGAAATGGGTCATGGAATCGATGCCCATCCCACGTGTCATGGGCGACATGCTAGTCCTACCCACGGGTGACGTCATCATTCTCAACGGGGCGTCCAACGGCACGGCGGGTTGGGAGGATGCTATTAACCCGGTTTTCAACCCGGTTCTATACAAAACCTACGAGTCCGACCCGGAACGCAGGTTCGTGGTGCTGAACCCGTCGAGCACGCCCCGAATGTACCACTCGTCCGCTATACTGTTGGCAGATGGGCGCATATTAGTGGGCGGGAGCAACCCGCACCAGGTTTATGACTTCAGAGCGAAGCGTTTCCCAACCGACCTCAGCTTGGAGGCTTACTACCCGCCGTACCTGGGCCCACCCACCGCTTCTCTGCGTCCTTCAATCCTGGCCATCGAATCCAGGGATAAGATCGTTTTTTACGGTCAGATGTTTTCCGTTACGTTTGTGCTGTCCATGTACCGCCCGGACCCCGGGATCACAGTCGCGCTCGTAACGCCGTCGTTTAGCACCCACTCCTTCGCCATGAATCAGAGGATGGTGGTTTTGGACGCTACTAAACTGGAGCACTTGTCTACTTTCGCTTACAAGATCACTGCCTATGGCCCACCCAAGGACACCGTGGCACCACCTGGCTACTACATGCTTTTTATTGTCCACGCTGGCGTTCCCAGCCAGGCCGTTTGGGTGAAGGTGCAGCAGTGAATCTCTCTCTTCATTGCAGCATTGGATTAGTTTGGAGGAGTTTAGGAATTCTTTGAAGATTTTTTTGTCTGGACAAGTTTATTCAAATTTTTCAGAATAGTAATAATTTCAATGATAATAATAATCGAGTACAATTTCTGCTACACCGACCTGTGCATTTAGATGTTGGATTCTCAAATCTATAAGAAATGGAATGATTTGATTGAGAAAATTTTATTGTGTGACCCAATTCAAACAACAATTTTGTTTTTTGCTTTCAGTTTTTTTTTTTTTTAAATTTTTTTATCCTAAATAGTTCATGTCAGTGTCACAACCCTTTTTGTGTAAGGAGCATTATAGGTTGCTTGCAAAAATATGCGAGTCATCTGCAAATGACATATACCTTAAGATAACACTATCATGGTCGATTGGCAATATCTAAAAACATGAACACGTGGCCAAAAAAAAAAAAAAAAACATGAACCAACTACTATNAAAAAAAAAAAAAAAAAAAAAAAAAAAAAAAAACACATGAACCAACTACTATTCTACTATCACATGAGAAAACCCATGGTTACATAACAAGTAGTGTGCATAGATCCCATTCCTGTGCAGGCTCTGGTTCAATTGAATGACCCAGTTTTTGATATTGGTCTTCCTTGCATTTGGCCCATATATACAGCCCAATTAGAAGTTTGTGTGGCAAAGTTGGTAATGCCATTACTCTCCTTTTATCTATTTGCTCTTGTTGTTGATCTGTATTTGTATCGGCTGGCCCAGAAAAGGTAGTGCAAGAAATTTAACCCACTGAGCACACACATGAGCCAGTAGAACCGCTCTAGATGGTAATGGTTCAAGTTGCTTCCGGAGAGCCATGGTTTGTGCTTTGACAACGTGCCTGAAACATCATTCACTACAGAAACAATGACTGAGCTAAGGTAATACCCCAAGGCCAGAGAGGCCCAGGTGAGAGATGTGGCCAGAGACCTCATGCTTGTTGGCGCTTCTGTGAAGAAAAATTCAAGCAGTCCAGCCAAAGTGAAGAGGTCCGCGGACCCAAGAAACAAGTACTGAAGCGCAATCCAAAAGAATGTGATGGGTAATGGGTTGGTTGCGTCGAGTAGTCCCGAGTCGGAAGCCACTCGCTTTCTTTTAATCTCAACCAGAGCTGCTATGGCCATTGCAACAATGGAAAGGGCTAAGCCGATTCCGATTCTTTGCAAGTGAGAGATGCCCATTTCGGATTTCGTTGCTTTTCGGGCAAATGGGATGATGAAATGGTCATAGACTGGTGCTAGGATCATGATGAAGACCACAGGAAAAATGGGGAGGGAAGCTGGTGGGACTTTCAAAGAGCCGAGCTTTGTGTCCATGGTCGCTGCTTGTTGGACTGAGAATGTTGAGAGCTGAGCCAGGCAACAATTGAGCATGATGGTGCAAGCGAATATGGGGAGGATTTTGAGCACAATTTTGACTTGTTCTACTTGCTCCACACTGCATTCTAGTGCCTCATGGACTGGCTTGTTTCCCACTGCTCTGTTGAGGAATTTGAGGCTTTGTGTTGGGGTAATGCTTTCAGTGGATTCCTTTTCTTCCTTAGCGTTTCCTTCTTCTACTGCCTTGATTGCAATTGAGTTTGGAGAAGAAGGGCTTGCGGACATGCTTGCAATGGCATTGCTTGGAGTTTTGGTTTTGCTGCTGTTAAGTGTGGCAGCAACCAAAACCTGCACTTGAGTAACAACACAAAATTAGTCTACTTCGAAAAGGCTAACACTAAGGCATCTCGACTCTGGTTGACTTTAATCAAATTGCTGAAAATTAGCCAGAGTAACAGTTTGTTTCTGTATTGTTTTTGGGTAATCGAACTGATTTCTTATCAAAGTTATCATATTCAGGGTTTGGAAATGATTTCTGATCAAAGTGCTTATGATGAGAAGCAGGAGGGACGCCCTCTTGCTAAGTTGTGGCACAAAGTGACACCAGAATCCTAGAGGGGTCAAATTGAAGAGGACATCTGCCATAGTGCCATGAATTACAAAGCTAAACATATAATCTAATTTGGCTTACCTTGAAAATGGTTGTTAGTGGACTTCCACAAGGAACCTTGTTCCTGTAAAGACTGGAGCCAGCAAGAAAGACCGGGATCGATAACAAAATGCTAATGGTTGAGATTCCGAAACCCCATTCCCAGCCTTTGTTGTCCTCAATCCACACCACTAATGTCACTGCAATTAGGCCACCACAAGAGAGACAGAACACAAAGTAGTTGAAGAAGGTTGACCTCTGCTTCCTTCCTTGTGGGGTGCTCTCATCAAATTGCTCAGCACCATGAGATGGTAAAGAGCCCTTTATCCCTCCAACACCCAGTGCCACCAGATATAAGCCTATGAAAAGCAGTGCAGCTTTTCCACCATCAACTTCTTGGCATGGATTGTTGAGGCCGTCTGGAGTGCATGGTGGTGGCTTCAGAGAAGCCAAGCGAGCTTGCACAGTGAGTAGGATTAATCCCTGTGCCAATGTTCGATATTAAATTGGTTAGCAAGCCATGTAAAAATTGAGCAGTTACCAAAAGCTTACAGATTACATGAGGAAACAAAATTTGTACAGCTCAAACCTTCAAAGACTATAAATTAATTTGCATAGTCAAATCATAGTATACTTTTCTGAAAAAAAAATATAATAAAAAAATCATAGTGTACTTCGAAATTGGGTTGACTCAACCTCTTTCAAATTTCAATAGGCTCAAAAATTAGTTCAGTACACCTGTCTAATTCTTCAAAGCAACCCACCCTACATAAAGTTAATGGCACAAGGTACTGGCCCATTACACCAACACACATTGCATCTGTTGGGCCTTTGTCTCATTTCCAACCAGACCTATCTAATGCAGGATAGGGTAGGCCAATATTATGTGCTCCACACAATGCATTTCTATATATTTTTTTTCTCCTTTTTTTCATTTTGGTGATGAATAAATTTAAAAATTACATAGTACACAGATGTGATAATCCAATAAGCAAACGAGGGAAAAGGTCAAAAGTGGGTCCCCAAGCCACGTGTTGCTTCCCCACTTCAATTTTTGGACAGTTTCGCACATACAATGACTTGTTGCAATGAAATGCCACCACCCATGCAGTCAAGTTTTTGGGGTGCCCTATATCATATGGTTGATGGCTCTAATTTGATGCACTTTCATCAAGCTCTATGTAAGCCTCTAACCCTCTATGAAAACGGCAACCACACACGTGGTTCATGAACCAGGATCGAAGAAACCCATTGTCGTATGTGTGACATGGCTCTTAAAACAGTTTTAGATAAGCCAAAAATGAAAAAATTAATGAAGATGATATGGAATTAATTTCAGCTACTGTATAGTAATTGATCATAATAGACCAAAATTACCATATCCTAGACAATGACCGTACGGCTTCGGATACAAATGTCTCCCAAAACTTAGCTTGAGAGGGAGGGCATACGTGGCAGCAATTGGGCCAGGTGGGATGAGAGTTTTGACATCTTATCGTGTATACCAGCATTAGAAGTCTAGGACTAGCAGAGACAAGATTGTGAAGGGAGAGGACAAAGATAGATGTGTATTCAATTTGCATGCATTGCTGTCAAACTGAAATTGAGTAATCGAAGTTTCCCATTGACCTGGCATGGAAATTAGCATGAGACAAAACAAACCCATATGGCCACATGGGTCGTGAGCATCCCACTACTATAATTGGCTAAGTTGCATGAATAGTAGTATGTGTAAAACATGTTCTTTTGGCATAAGTTTATGATTTCTGTCTAGACCGATTTTACTTTGAAAATTTAAAGTTTTTCTAATTGTTTATAAGAATTTGGACTATTTTACTTATTAACATATGTGTTTATAAGTTTTAAGTCTTTTCACCATTGCTAATTAATTTTGAATTGAATTGTCAAATTCTATCAATTTCAACGTAAAATTGTCATTTGGGTTTAAAACTAAGAAACAAAATCATATTGGATTCATAGGCTCTAACTGCTAATTTTTGGGTGATATTTTGTGTTTGTATATAAAACTAGAGACGGACTTCTATATTACTATCAAAATCATACAAGTATAATCAAATTTTCCAATTCCCTATTTTGATTTCATATGAGTCTTCTATTCGAAATCATGAGTGTGGTGTAATTGGACATATGGGTTTTCCAGGCCTCTATCCCAAAGCAAGTGTGTGCATTGATTATAATAAACAAGTTTTGATTCAAGTTCCATGAAAGGCTGAGAGGGTTTTATGGCATTTGCTTCCAACCCAGATTGCAACAGACTGTGCTTTCTGACTGAAACATGATCCTATTGCAAGCCACGTGTACTTTGGATTCCCTTCAGACAATCAAGGCTACATATAATTATTCTATTTCTATAGATGAAATAAAAAAATAAATAAAAAAATTGAGAGAGAAATAATTATCCAGAAATGGAGAAAGGTGTGTGAAAGTAACAAAAAGGAAGTTGCAAGTTGCAAGCAGATAGAAGTAAAGAAACAAAATATTTTGAGAGAGGGACTGGAAACTGTAATTACCAGAAATTCAATGACTGTACTTATCAGGAAGATGTGATAAGTTGTGAAAAAGGCATCGGATAAGAAACCTCCAAGAAGGGCCAGAAGAAAGGCTGTGCCCATGAAATCTGTGACATTGTTGGCCGCTTTGGATGGAGATAAATGCATGTAATCCGATAGGTATAGCACCAAATTGCTTGCATTTGCCAGATATGCCAAGTTCTCCAGTATCTCCACCACTACATCACAAATTAAAATAATTTAGAATTAAACATAATATTTCACAAACCCAAATTTCATTTTTCCCATGTTTTGCTTCTTTGTGATCAGAGATAATATGGTACTGACCCAATACAAAGGAGGCAGCAAGCATGCCACCATGGCGACCTCTGAGTGCAGGTCTGTTCCTCCAGTCAACATAGCCTTCCCATGATCTGGTGCTGCTCAGCTGCTGTTCTTGTTCCTGCAAAAAACTCATTGGGTTAATTTAGAGTTGGGTGTTGCAATAAAGGAAACCATCATGAAAGGATCAAAAGTATGAGGAGAAAAAGAGAGAGGAAGAGGAACCCCACCATTTTCTTCTCTATCTCAACCCCTTTTTTTCCCACTTGGGGTTAATTAAATTGGATCCCTTCAGGTGATGCCAGAGGACTACTTTGATTAGATATAAAGGGCGATAACTAGTGGGAGATTTAAAGAGTGGAAGTGGTGGAAGCTAGGGGTCCAACTTGGAGGAGGGAATGGTCTAGATAGACCCTTTGGAAAATGACTTTGATCATCTCTTTATATTAAATTGGATCCCCACGTTACTACTGGAAATAAATTAATTACTTTCTTTCTAATTCAAAATGTATAAAACTGCCCAATTTGCATCCAATTAATATGGCAATAGAAATAAAGGCCCAGGTAGAGAATTAAAGAGATAGAAAAGCATCAAATTATTTCCTCCAGAAAAAATAAAAGAAATGAGCAGAAAATATATATAGGGTGCTTTTTTGACTTTGTCTTGTTTGACCACCAAAAAACTAAATATTAAATGTAAAGTTACTTACTGATGCCTCACCTTCCTAATTATGGTATGCAAAAGGAACCCTTATATGTATAATAATATATTTTTTTTTATGTTAATTTTGTTGTTCCACTCTCCACTGTTTACTATAGTTAACTCTTCTCACAATAAATAATTTATTTTCTTAATCTTGAACATAAGCATAGCAATCAAATTTCTTTGAATTGCATGTAGATCCCTGGTGATCATAGAAATCCAAGTTGCAAGATTGAGTGGAGCTTTATATATGCTTTAAAAAATGGTTATGGCGGAGTGAAAGTTAGTCAAATCTTGGCTTTTTAATGACATACCAGATACCCACCATCACCCCCACTCATGACTCACACCCTGCTAGTGGTACGACCGCGGATTTATTTGTCTCAAAGCCAACTACTTTCCTTTTTTTTTCCTCTAAAATCTAAAAACATGCAATTCACACTCTCGTGGTGTTCGTGTAACGGCATGTATATTCAATTCAAAATTAATTAATAATAAATAATTTAAAATCATAAATATTGGCAAAGTTGAGTGTAATAAATTAATTTTATCAGTATACCCATTTATATGTGTTGGTTGAATTTGAAATGTAAATTACTGGCTCTAATACTATAATAATGTTAAAATATCTAGCATGAAATTAATATGACAATAAATGAAGATGCTCGGATTATATCAATACAAAATTTTATTTATATTCTGAACATCAAATAGCCTTCTCCTTAGAGGTTGAATTGGAATGTATATTATTTATATACATAAATTATAATAGGGTGAGTGTGGTACCTCCTTTCGGTGTATATCTGCGGATTGCAGATATGGATTGGACAAGATGAGTTCATGGAATTGAACATCTGGAATCGATATCGATCATGGAAAAATACCAAATCTATATACTATATACTATTATCCACATGCCCACATTCACAAAGCTAGATATGCATTCAATCATCAGTTTTGTGTAAACAAATGATTTCTTTTTGTGCAGATGTACATATGAAACGAGGACCGACACAGAGTGTGGTTTGGCATGCACTTTGACTAGCTCGACCATTTGCGATATATGGGCGTGAGAGTCTGTGACCCAACCACGACACTTCCACTGTTTAGTGTTCCGTGGACTAGGCAACTCTGCTTGGAGTTACAAGTAACACGTGTAGATAAAAGATGATAGAATAATCTAATTATTTTATTTTTTATTTTAATTTCAAATGCTGTGATAAATATGCATACGTTTTTTTATTTTTTGTAAATAAATGCATGTTAAAGTAAAGTAAACTCAAGTAAAAGAAAAACCTATCAATTATTCTCATTTTATATGAGATTTAAATTTCTTGAATTCTTAGCATATATTATTCAAGGTGAAAAATATATATGGCTTTAATTAGCTAGTGGTACGGTGAAATATATATATATATGTAGCTATGGATAGATAGGTTTAGGTTAGGTAAATTATAATTTTTCACTGAAAGAGACAAACAAGTGATTAGCAGAAGCAACACGGGGTTTCCTCTGCAAAAGTTTTTGATACCAATTTTCAACTTGTTGCCTGTCATAAGCAGCCGCGTAAGTGTGACAGAAGGTCACTGTTGAACAGAGACAGTACTGTACATTCAATTTAAAGCCCGTTTGGTTTGCAAATTAAATATCAAATCATCAGTAAACCAATAATATCATGCTGCATGCAATTTTGCGCCTAGCTTTTCTAGGCTGCATACATATTCTGTAATCGATCTGTATAAGGAATACTTAATTTCTTTTTGGTACCTATAAAATTGTTCTAATTATTCAACATATCATATCTTTGAATATCAGGGAATTGATATGTAATTTTCAAGGGAATTATTAATACTTTTGTTGTAAATATATCAAATATATGAAGGGGGAAGTGATATGATGTGAAGGGGAAATGATCATATCCACATTACTTTAATGAGTTGGATGAGTTGGATAAGGGGATACGCTGAATGTGTGAAGCCAAACATTGCAAATAGATCAACTTCAAAATTGATTTATGATCTTTTGACTGCAAATATGGCCGCATTACAAGTCATTTTAGAAGAACTACATGCATAAAATAAATTAACAAATTATATATGGATTAGATGGTAAGTTTGTATTGCAACGTGGATGCTATCATTGACATCAAATTATTTATAATATTTTGTTGGTTCTAACCTGTTTGTTCATTGTCTTTTCGTAAGGTTGGAGAGGTCATCTAAACTCAAATTTATATCCTTATTCAAATAAAAAAAAATTACACATTGATTGATGATATTCGAGTAAAGCTAGCCTTTATACTATTTAATGTATGTGTGCGCGAACATGTCACTAGTACTACTCAGGTAGGTAGCTGAATATAAAAATTTAGTTATATGTGATGCGTGAGAATTTGATTGCTTAATTGTTTGATCCCTAATTTGATTCCATTTCATTGTCTCTGTATTTCTGGCTTTAACCTAGATATGATAGAGTAGTTCTCTAAAGCCATGCAACATATGTGGTCTTTATCCATGATGTGGTTGAAAGCGAAGTTTAATTAACACTCCTTCGTTATTGGGATACCTTGATCTGTCAACAAACAGTATATATATTTGATAAAATAATTATCTAATGATCGATCAAGATAATATTAAAAAGGTTAGGTATATATGTTTCAAGGTCAACAATTTTAGTAATTGTTTCCCATTCTCTCTCTCTCTTTAATATCATATGAGTGCTTAATTCAGCTCTTGTTTTACATACATAGTCAAGGAGAAGTCGTATGAAAAATGGGTCAGATCAGAAGGAGAGAGCTGGCAGGTTTGAATAAATAGATGGACACAGAAATTATGGATCGAAGAACAAATCTTCTGTCCAGATACTTAAATCAAAGTCTTCCCTTAATTTCCTCACAAAAAAACAAGTCTTCCCTTTTCTCAATTGGCTGTATACATACATACCACACATGCAGCACAAATGTGTCACACATGACATGAATTAATTAATTAAGTATTTAATAATATTATGTGATGATATTACAATCATACTATAAAAATTCTCTAAATTTGATCGATAATTTGGGTGCATATATGCTTTTAATGGTTGAATTTTTTTGTGGTGACTTTGGAGCTGACTTGACCCCGTGTGAAGCGTGAAACCCCCCTGTGGCCGCCGCAGTCATCGCTCATTTTTCCCTTTAAGCCCATCATTGTTGGTCCCCTCATCAATGCATGGTTGCAGAAGTACTAGACTATAGAATAACACTTTTTTTTGGAATCTTAATCCACTTTTGTACTTTCAAATTAAGAAATTTATCCGCCTTTCAAATTTGTTTAATCGGTGAACGAATATATAGGTAGGGGTAAAGAATTCGACCATTGAATATAACCAAAAAAAAAAAATTTGTCCTACCAATTTTAATTGCTAGCTAGAAAACCAATTATATGCATTATTATATTTTTCATGAGTTCATATTCAGATATTAGAGATTTATAAAATTGAATTTCAACAATTAAACAAAACCCTTTCTCTAAAAATAGATTTTATGCCAGTTGTTGTTACTTGTTAGTAGGGGGAAATTCTAGGCAATCTTATAATTTAACATCTAATAATTGGATTTATTTTAATAAAGTATTAATTTTACAATTATGTTAAATTCAATCATTAAATGTGTTATCTCTCACTCATATGAATATTTTATCTCTCATATGAGCCATACCCTTAATATTTTATCGCTAGCGATTGCCCATTCCCATATGTTTTGAATGGTTTCAGACGAAATTGATTAATGGTTTTTATGGTAAGGAGGAAATGAAATGAAAACCAATGCTTTGTTTTTTCCTTAAAATAGATATTTAGAATAATAAACTTGATGATATACAAAAGATGCCAAAGAAGAGGCCACGAGTCAAGGACATATTTAAAAATAGAACTAAACAGAAATATCTATCTACCCTTTGATGGATAAAGAGAAATATATAAGACAGAGAATGTTGCTCAGATAAATGGAAGATAAGCATAGGCTGATCATCATATATAGAATCTATCATATATTCTTCCATCAGACGTGGCTCAAAATCAAATCAAATCAAATCCACTTCGGTAGACACCCAAAAGTACTTAACCTAAACCGGTCAACAAACACTGTGAAATTGTAGTGGGGCGTTTTTCAAGCACACAAAAATCGGAGAATATAGATATTGTTGAGAGATATCCCACATTGAAGATGTGAGGGCCTTATTAGTGGTTTATAAGGGTTTGGGCTACTCCTCCTATTGCCAATTGGTTTTGGGATGGATGCCTAGATTCCTTCATGGTATCAGAGCAGGTTATACACGTGATGCGCCTAAACGGCCACACGTGCTCTCACGTCACCCAATATAAATTGTCCACGTGTTACCAATTGGTCTTTGAATAGATTCCTAGATTCCTTCAGATATGACTGAGATTCTTATTCCGGCCATGAGGTCACCCCGGCCAATGAGTTGTAGAGGGCTGCAAGCTGAGATTCTTATTCCCTTGTCCAAAAGGCAAATACATGACGAAATGGCATCTTCTTACATGACGAAATGGCATCTTCTTGTGTTGACAGGAATGGTGTAGAATATAATGTTTTGCAGCCTATTATTATCCCACGCTCGATCTCAAGTCAAGTGTGTGTGCATCATTACCTGATCGCTTTATTTTGTTCTTCCCTGCAAACCATAATATTGACCGGACATTAAAAGTTCATATACTCAAGTTTACACTTTTAATTTGCTATATTATACAAGATTAGGTCGGCAGTCGCCAAGAATTAATTTATCTACTTATATATAAAGTGATTTGTGTTTATGATCTGAGTAGTAGTGACTTCATTTTCCTTGGAATATAAAAAAATATGCCTCAACTAGCCATAACATGCAATTGCTTGGTGCTTTTATTTTTATTTTTTGAGGATCATTACCCATAATTATTGGGTAGAAGAGCACATTTTTCTTTATTCCTTTTTTCCATCGATGACCTCTCTTTCTTCGAATTTTAGTAGTTAAGAAAATTTTTGTTTCTAATTTTTTATCTTAAGTGAAGAACAACATTATGAAGCTCTCAAAATTCAACCATTATTATGATCTGTATGGTTATTTTAAATTTGAATTATATTTACTCGTTGTCTTATCAATCAGTATTTTTTTTATAGAAATGAAACTCATTTTCATTATAAAAAAAAGGCTTTAATATTGTCAAAATAGCATTACTTAATTTTCAGCTCAAATCTTTATGTAAGGAAATCTTGCACTCTCAAAAAGTAGGCAGTATACACTTTAACATATATATATTCTTCTTCCCCAAAATTGATTAATTATTTTCAGTCACGTAAACCCATGTTAAAAACAAACGATGCTTACCTTCAATTTGAAGAAAGAAGACTTTCTATGGTGTAATTTTCTTGGGGAAGAAGAAGAGAGTAGGTACTGTACGTCTACTTTCTTGGACACTACTAAACTAATATATAGCAAGAACCACTAGCTTTGCTTTTTCACTACGAAAGATTACTACATTAATGACACGTACCTCTCGTAAACTTAACATCTGGGCATGCATTATGTAATCTGAGCAAAATATTTAGTTTCTATTTTGGATATAGTGGTCCAAGAAACTAAATGTCTAAAACCCTTCTAATTTTGCTTCTAGCTTAGTATATATAGTTCTAGCCAACTAGTGCCCAATAGAAAATGAGGAGCAATATGCTAGTGCGTCTTTTAGTTTTTATCTGACAGAAGAAGATTTTAACTTACAATATTTCCATCTTATTATAAAAAATATATATATATTATCATAGAGGCTGATAAATTTAATTAAAAGGTTTATACATTATGATTATTGATTAATCAAATATATATTTCCTTTCACCAGTCATGGGCGGCAAAAGAGTAAACGCCTAGCTAATTAAAATACTTAATTATTAGTACTATTTTAAAGGGTGGAGGACCGAAGTGCAAGGTCCAAGGATTAAATTATTTTCACTTAAAACGAAAAGCAAGTAATGATGACAAATTTAATTAAGCTCTGATAAACCATTGACCTATCCCCTGATTAAGCCATGATAGAGCGATCCAGTACCTTTTATATACATTTGAAAGGTCTTGCTTCGACTCTTTCACAGATATAATATGTATAGCCTACAAGATCGAGACCCTGCATGATCATAATACATAAGTTAGAATTTGGATTCCTGCCAGAATTGCATTTGGTCAATTGTTTCTGGCCGGACTTGTGTTTCAAAATAATCTGCAACATCACTAGGAAAGAAATTAAGCAGAATTTATAAAGACCACTCGATCAGCACCTAATTACCCAACCCTCGATTGAATTTCTAATTAAACTAATTGTCTTCTTCATCAGGTTAGTGGAACTTTATTGGCTGGTGGTAGCGTGTAGTGGTAGTTATGGCGCAACAAAGTTTTTGTCTTTCCTAAATGGACCAACCAAACTTGGACTTAGCCCCAAAGGTTGTTTATATAAAAAATTTTAAAAAAAAAAAAAAAAAAAGGAGACCGTGCCTAATTTTCAAAAGAAGTGTAGATATTTTTCTTGCAAATGTCTCTTTCTCAATTCATAGATTGGTCAGAATGGAAGGACCATTTTAGTGACTTTGGTTGGTTCAGTTCTGCAAGTTATTTCCATTTGAACCTTGATCATATTAATTGAACCTATCGTGTATTTTCAAGATAGAAATTAATCATGGACTGGTATTCATAAATTCTCCTTAAAACCTTGGCATGCATTAGAGCATCTCTAAAAGACTCTTCAAATGAAGAATTCTTCATAGTATTTTGGGCTCCAAGAGACCCTTCAAAATGAATATTGAATTGACATTTCCATTTCTCTCTCTTCAAATCTAGGACCCTCTCTCCTCTCTTCAAATATTAATTGATTTATAATTCTCATACAATTTTCATTCTCTTTTCTTTAATAATAAATTTTCAATTGAATAAATTAAACTTTAAAAATAAATAGTGCATAGAACAAATACAAAAAGTAGTGAATAAAAAAAAACAAATAATTAGTGCATAGAATAGATACAAAAATTTAAAATTAGAAGAGTCTTTTGGAGAGTAAAAAATTCAAGTAACATATATCACTCTTCAAATTGCCACATAGGTCATCAAATGTGAATTTAAAGAGTGATTTTACTAGAGTCTTTTAGAAATACTCTTAGGATTAGGGCCAATCTTAATCAGCGGGACAATAATGGCAGAGTTTTGGTTGATGTCTATTTTCTAAATACAGACATTATTCTGCGATAGTCTCTATCTACTCTTTTGTCTCTTGCAAATAAAACAAGTATTAGCTTCCCCATAAGAAAGACTTAACTTGTTTGATTGGGAGACTGACAACTTCAAATTTAAAATTATCTTTATGTCGTATATAGCAGTGTACCTTTTCATTTTTCTCTAGTTGAATTGTGGGTTGGGATGAGTTACTGGGCTGGGGAAATGGGTTGAAATGGGTTACTGGGTTGTGTGGGTTGAGGTCGAATGATTTGGAACTTTGCTTTTTTAGTGACTACGCTGGGCCGTAGCTCAATTGAGCCCACTAATAGCTCATCAATGACTTAATTAGATGTTATTCCCATATTGATATCTGAATCTATGAAGAAATGCTCTGCTCTTTGATCGTCATTACATGAAAGAATATTATAATGTGTTTCAAGAATGCATTGTATCAGTTCTGCTGAATACCATAGCCATTAGAGATACAAAGAAAGAAAAAAAAAGGAAAGTATCAAAGTAGTGTTTCCTTAATCACTTTTAAAGATTTTATTTCTAGTCAAAAATTCAAGGGACATTGGGAATTTGGGACAACCATTTGGATTTGAACTACGACCAGACCCATTTTATTTCACCAATAACCCTTGCAAGAGCACTCACCATCCTTAAAATGGTGAAACCTATTCCTATCTCTCACAATAATCTCTCTGTTAAAAAGTTTAGATATCATTTTCGTCACATCATGACAATCCCAACAGACTCGGAGGTTCTTCACGATCCTAATGGGCACGCCTTCTTTTATACTGATCAAGCCAAAAGCAATCGCAACCTTCTCACTATGTTTACACAATGCATCCTCTTTCTCTTCTTCTTCTATATCAAACAGCACAGGATTGGTATTAGCCACATAACCTGATAATTTCAGCCGCCTAGAGATTTCCCCCAACATTGTCTCAATCTCGTTGTACCTTGGATGAGACTTGTCCCCTACAAAGAACTCATGAACTTCACCATCAACCTCTAGAACACTACAACCAGGAAGCTTCCTCACCCCTTTAGCCTTCATAATCTGCCTTATATTACTAACTCCATCCCAAAGCTTAGAATCAGCATATATATTGGACAAAAGCACATAAGCACCATGGTTCTTGGCCTCTAGCTCTACTAACTTTTGCGAGGCAAGCTCACCCATTTCCATATTCTTGTACATTCTACAAGCGTTAAGTAAAGCCCCCCAAGCACCCGCATGAGGCTTCAAGGGCATGTTGTTTATGAAGTTCAGGGCTTCATCTAAACGCCCAGCACGGCCATATAAATCAACCATGCACCCGTAATGCTCTAGCTGAGGTTCAATCCCATACAATTTCCTCATTGAGTCAAAATGTTCACAACCTTCCTCAACTAGTCCAACCACAGTACAGCCCCTTAGTAATGAAACAAACGTAACTGCATTTGGATGAACCCCATCTTTCTGCATGAGGATGAAAAGCTCAAGACACTTCTCACCAAATCCATTCATAGCTAGTCCCCCAATGGCACTACTCCATGTGTAAACATTCTTTTCTTTCATCCTCCAAAACACTTCCATGGCCTTACTCATGTTGCCACATTTGGCATACATGTCAATGAGTGCGGTCCCCAACGTCACCGACATCCGTAGCTTGTTTCTCTCTATATATGCATGAGCCCATCTCCCTTGATCCAATGCCCCCAAGTGAGTGCACGCGGACAAGACCGAAACCATAGACACCTCATTGACCCTCACACCCTCCATTTGCATCAAATGGAATAAATTCAATGCTTTCCTAGACTTCCCACATTGCGCATACCCTGCAATCATCGCGTTCCAAGCAATAGGGTCCTTCTGAGGCATTAAATCAAACAACTCCCTTGCAAAACGAACATCACCACATCTGGCACAAGCGCTGACCATAGCAGTCTGGCATACCAAATCAGGCTCAAAAATCTCTCCAAACACTCTATGACATGAATTTAAGCAACCCAATTCAGCATACATGAAAATTAACCCGCTTTGAACATGTGGGTCATTGTCAAACCCATGTTTAACCAATGCACCATGGACCGAAGGACCGGTCTCACGTGCCAAAAGCTGTGCACAAGTGCGAACCAAGAAGTTGAAGGTGTAGTTGTCAGGTAAAAGATTGTTACCAGATTGGAGAATTCTGCTGTAGAAGTGAAAGCTTTTATATGGCGTGGAGCTTTTGGAATAGGCTCTGATCATGGAGTTGAAGGTGAAGAGGGTTGGGTTCTCACATTGGTCCAGAACATGATTGGAATAATCCAAATTGTTGGGGTTTCTGAGGGCTATGGTGGCAACAAATTGGCCTGTGAGGTGAGGGTCGTTGAGAAGACCGTTAACGAGCAGTTGGGAGTGGATTTGCTTAAGCTCTTTGAGTGTAGTGGATGAGTCCACTAGTGAAATGGTTGGGTGTTTTGCAATGCATCTGAGGGAGCTCATGACTAGCAGATAAGCAAATAAAGATAGATAGGTAACAATTAGTATTAGTGGTGGCAAAATAAAAAAACGATTAGTATTAGTATGTGGAGCACTTAATTATGTGAGTAATAGTCTAATCTAATAGACTCTCAATGTCACAGAGCCTTAAAGGCATTGACAAAAAGGTAACAGTTACTATTACTATTGACCATTCTATACATTCTTTATATAAGAAAGGTCTTCTTTAAGTTGTGAAAGAGCTTTACATTGCATATTTGGATAACATAATTTCTGTGCCCCATAGAAGGCAATCAATACCGAATTATAAATACCTTTTGGTTTTCATGCACAATGAAAGTCATCTGTGCAAACTCAACTCATTTTACTGATATATTAAGGGTGTGCCTAACAGGCAATGAACCAATGACAAAGTTGTGGATGTACCTACAGAGTCTACACACTACAGTTCGTCTGTATCTATCAACCATGCTGGAAACCAGTTGGCAATTAAATAAAGAAGATCTTACCTTTATGCCTTTATATGCAACATCATAAACATGAAGTAGCTACATCCTATGATTCAATTTCATTTTGTGAATATGACATTTTTGGGTGGCTCCAAAAGTTTTACCTGTTGGGAAAAAATTGCATCTCCAATTTGAAAAGAATCAAGACTAGCTAGCTATAGCAATGCATGCATGTGGCAGGCAAAGGAAAAAAGGTCAAGTGAAAGTTGGGCATGATACAATTGTTTCCAACCATGGTGTGATCCTCATGCATGATAGAAATTGTGTTTTTTTTTTCTTTCTTTCTTCTTTTTGAATCAATTGGCAAAGGTGCAGTAAGAGAAGATATATGGATCCAGCTTGCTACAAGCTTCAAAGTGAGAACCAGCTGAACTGTTGTTATACCCACATTAAGGACAAAAGTGTTGTCTAAGTCTCTAAGATAACACACAAACAGAACAATGTACTACAAACATGAGCATGCATGTATGGACTTAATGACAATTAATATGTTACGTTAGTCGCCCTCAGTAAGAGAATCGTTAGCAAGTAGATATGGATTTATTTCCTCTCCCTTTTGTCGTCATTTCCATTGTCAAAAGAAAAGATAGAAAATAAAGCAATCCCTCTGATTAATCACCAGATTTGATTTACATGTCCTTGGTCAGAACTTAATTTTCTTGAAATTAGTCAGGCAGGGTAACCAATGTGTTCTCTGCAGGTTGATTTTGAAAATCTAGAATCATCATTTGTGTATCTCCCTCTGAAAATAGATCATGAACTTATTAACAAGTGGCTCTCTGAAATTTCAAGAGAGATTCTATCCATCTACATATAGATGATGCTCTTTCAGAATATATCTATAAAAAGGACCTGGCATCTGTAAACAATACATATATATATATATTTCATTACAACAATATTTCAACACTGTCATTGATCACAAACATGACTCAAGTTGTTCTCTTATGCCACAACCACGTTTGATCTGATAAGGAGCAAAGGTTCCTATTAATTTTGAGTAAAAACTTTCATGGAACATGTTATATCGTTATATGTGTATACATTTATTGTATTTGATATTTGTTTTTTATAATAAGAGAAATAAATACATAAAAATAAAAATTTGGAGTGTAATCTGATCAAGAAGCCTTGCAGGAATTAACGCTAAAATGTCAACCAGATGAAAAGTTGAAATGAAGCATAACAATGTTTGACATTGAGTAACCAAAATTTCAAACCGCATGATATTGGCATCCAGCCGCTTTGACTTTTGAACACATTTAACCGCTCGCTTATCAACGACACTGAGTGCTGTTGCTTAATCTGGGTTGAATATTCTGACCATCCATCACAACTTGCTTGCTGCTACCCTTTAAATTATATTATTATTAAGTAATATCTACGATTTTGTGACACGTACTCGTGGCCACTGCATAACTTAAATAAACCATACCTATTAATGTCAAGCTCCCCAAATATTTTATATAATTTCCACTTCAAATTCACCATGTCCCGTTGAAACCGAGAAGCTAAAAATGAAGTTAACATTTTGGCAGAAGGAGAGAGTAAAACAGAGATGGGAAACTCAATAGTAAGGGTGCACACGGATTGGTTATCCGATCTACAAATCATTATCCATATTCGATTCACAAATTTGGATATCCACAAGTTCGGATATCCACAAAATTGGATTGGATCGGATCGGATGACGGATAATATCCAA
>QANT01006486.1:0-22779 GCA_003254885.1 Purshia tridentata
ATGTACATGATGATGATGATGATGTATAAAATGTGGTACAATAGTTTTGTCTTCTTTTCGAAAAGAATATTGTATTGAAGTACCATCAAATAAGTAGGGCCGATCCTGACTTTTGGAAAGTTTAGAAGCGAAAATCTAAATTGAGCCCTTTGAATTTAATTGTACAAAAAAAAATGTTTTTTTGCAAAACAATTGATAATTGAGAATTTGAAATCAATATTTCATTAACAAAATTTAGAATCAACAACACCTGAATATCTTGTATCCAACTCCTTTAATTGAAGATCGAATTCTTTAATTTCCTCTGTTAAATTGTGATTACAATTTCCCCCACTAAAAGTCTAAAAGTGCTCACCACCACTCATTGGTCAATCAAAAGAAAAAATAGAAGGCGTAAAGCCAAAAGCCTCTTTCCTCAAGCAGATGAAGGTATTTTTATTAGCTCTTGCCTTTATGTCTTTTGCCCTTCCTTGATCAGTTAATTCATTAATCCTTTATCTCTAAGCTCTTTCGAATGCCAAAAGTTTATTTTCTCTAGAGAATAGAGTCAGACCCCAATCCCAATTCTCAAAAACCAACTAATAACCAAGTTTTTACTCTTTTAAGCCTCTTTCCTGATTATTCTAAACTTTTTAAAGTTTTTTATTTTCTGGACCTTTGTTGGGCCTTAAAATAGGTCAACAGAGCCATTAATATAGATGGTTCTTTATTTTTTTTATAGCATAATTATTTTTTCGTATATAAATAAATATATATATATATAATATAAATTTGGTGGGCCCCTTTAAATGTGGGTCCTAAGCCATCGCACTCCGTGCACTCTTTCAAGGCCGACCCTATAGATAAGCTTTTGGGATTTTGCGTAGAACGGAGTAAGATAAAAGTTAGAATTAAGTTAAGGTGAGAATTCAATTTTCTCTCCTCTAATATAATCTAATATGAAAAATATAAATAAAAAAAAAAGTATTGAACCATCAGACTCGCAAAGCCCATAAGCAACTTTCCACAAGGCAACATATCGATCTAAAAAGTTTTCGGGTTAAAATCTGATGGACCTCTTTTCTGGTCCAAATCTCATGGACCAGACTTTGATATCTATTTGCGGCCGGAGAGACTATATATGATCTTGTAATGCAATATTTGGAATAAAAGGGACATGAAAGGATCGACACCAATGAGTATTTGGAAAGCCTGTAGAAACTTTAGCACAAACATGTATTTTCTGGATTGAGTTGTGAGGCTTGCAATTGCAGCTATATATATAGGTTGGAACTGTTATCTTTTTTATTTATTAATAATTAGAAAGTCTTTGCATGCATGGTTTGTAATTGTATGACTTTGATAGAAGTTGATCGAATCTTGAGTAGAGAGAGGCATGAGTGTTGCTAGCAGACTTGCGAGAATTGAGCAAGAAATACATGAGGTCGAAAACGAGAGGCTCCAACAAAAGCAAGTGCTGGGTGCTTTCTGGGAACATATGCCTCCTATCGATCCCATTCTCATATGTGATCGCATGCTTTTTCTTCAGAACCAAATACGCTCTCTCAAAAACAGAAAGAGGAGGCTGCTCCAAGAACAACAAGAGCTTCTTTTAAGGTCTGTCTGTCACCTTTCACTGAGTACTCATGCATTGGCCGGAGAGGCTAAAATAAATTAATTAGCATGTGCTTAGAAACAAAGAAGCTTTTGAAAATTTTAATGATTAACTAATTAATTAGATTAAATAAAAATGGGAACAAAGATCAGTGGAGAATTGGATAGCAGCTAGCATAGCATCACGCACAAGCTTATGTGTTAATGGATGTGGTGGTGTTTATCCAAGTAAGGCCACAGGCGTCAAAATGCGAGGTGTTACAAACAAGGCATAAGGGACACGTGTTAAGCATCAAGGCAGAGAAAGCATGCAATGCAACCCAACCTCATCTCAGCCTCATGTGTAAGAATGGTACTTTATATGTCTTTCCAGTGTCTTCCAGAGACATGTCAAATTGATTAAGAGCCACTTCTAATTACCAAATTAGACAACACAATCACCATCGAAAGCCACAAGTTCTCTCATTATATTGAAGCAAAAGAGGAGATACACAAAACCCAATAAATGGGAGAGAAGGGAAACACAAGCAGCTCTTCAAAGGGTACTGCTGCAGATGATGATGGTGAAGTGGGTCAAGGAGAGTTGTACTCCCCAGCTCATGCCATGAAATTGAGCAACAAAGCAAACCCAGAAGCAGAAAAGAAGCAACAATCATCATCAATGGTGGAAAGCTCAAACATAAGGAGGAACTTTAACTTGGGGGCCATAAAAGATAGGCTGTTGGAGAAGCTGGCTGCTGCTTCTGTTCCTGCAAATGCTTTGGACAACGCACGCCACTTCTTGGAGGGTGTTGTCAAAGATGTGACCCTAACTGCGCAGTTTCTCACAAAGGATGCCCTGCACAAGATCAGGACTCATCTTGTTGACATACTACCCTCCCTCCCTCCCTCCATCACTAAAAAGGTCTCTATCCCCTATCAACCTTCTTCCAATTATGCATGCTTTTTTTATAGCCAGCAAAATCCATAGGTCACTCCTTCATTCATTACATTAGTACAAAGTTTTAAGGTAAACTTCGATACATGTAATCACTGATCGAAAACCACCAAAGGTAGGTGGAGTTCAAATTTGGGACATCTGAATTAGAAGTTATGTACATCTTATCCAATCTGTCCAACTGTAAATAATTGACTGATGGACTTACGTCTGAATGTGTGATCCTATCTGGTAAATTTTCCTTTTCCTATATATAGGAATTGGTAGAGCAAATTATGTGACATGTTTACGTGACAGTTCTGAGAAAATTAAAATGAGAAGTTATCTGTGAACTTTGATTTCAAATGATGACAGATGGTGGATGAGGCAGAGAAAGAAGCTAACAATGGAGAACATGGGAGAAGAGAAGATAAGAGTAACGACGAAGGAGGCGACGACGAAGGGCATCAAAGTAGTAGTGGAAGTGGAAAGGTTCCCCATGCCTCACCTGCTTCCTCTTTGTTTTCTGCATCAAGGCTCTAATATTTAGCTCTCTAGCTATGTTCATGTTTACTTGTGATTCCATTCCATGCACCTCTCTTGTGACAATGCATTACATGAATACATGATTCACATCAATCATATGAGAACACATATATACGATCTATCTGGTCATGCAGTCTTATGGATTTATGCTTTAACTTCCTTGTGGAAATTAATTAATTCTAAATTTACAAATATTTGGTTGAACATGCATAAATGCTTAACCCCCAAAAAAAAGGAAATTTTCTTTCCCTTTAAAGGAATAAATTAATTTAATGGCTATACAATTGCTTCAAAACTTTAATGGTTTTGATTAAGGCCCATCGTCACCATCTCCGATCAAATTACAAATGTCTGAGCACTCCACCAAACTGCAAAAGATCAAATTTGGACTGAAAGATTGAGAATTTATAGTTCCACCTTACATCACAGAAATTCTTTTAACAATGTGAGGATACTAGTACTATGCCACAGAGGAAAAGAAAACCAAGAGAAGTGGTGCTTCTAAGGTGACAATTGGAATAAGAACAATTTAAAGTTTGTGACATGTAGATATATGCAAACATTTGCATATACAAGTAAAATAATGGTTGTGTGAATGGTTTGGACTGAAAGTAGGACAATCATGAACTTGGCTTTGTATAGGAGCCTACTGTTTCAATGATAATTGCATATCTAATCTGCCTCTTGATTTCATATGATCTTTAGATTACAGTTATCATTAAGTTGCATTAAAAAATATATATGCTTGGTGCTAATATCTCTTTCAAGTCAGACAAAGTATTGCACAAGCAGATTGAACATACAAACATATTAAAGTAATGCAAGCTATGCTAATAATAAAAGGGTAATATATAATTGATTGACAAACATTAGCAGTAGTGGTAGCAGAGCTCAAATTAGAGAGGAACAAGTATGTAGTATGTACCAGTATTGACGGCTTCTAAACCCTTGCTTGAAAACAACTATAGGTCTGCACAATGAGAACAACAAACAAAAATGTAATAATATGTAGCATATGATTTGAAAAGCCAGCAGATAAGTGACATGGTAATTGAGCCAACAGTAAGATTCAATCTTTACCTTCTGACATTAAAAGGGCCTTCACCAGGTGAGCCATCACCACCCCGGATGCAAGTGGTGACACACTTGATTGTGCAAGACTCGGCTTTTCTTGACTTGGGTCGTTGAATCCTTGCTTTCTTGCAGTCCTTGGGCAAAGCACACTCACCCGAGAGCGTCTGGGGTATGTTGGCTAGAGTCTCAGCACCTTGTTCAGGAGCTTCAATGGCACCTGCTGCTGAAGCTATCACTGCAGCAGCTGCAAGCAAGCCTGATGCAGTTACCAGGACGCTTCTGCTTCTGCTGCTGCTAGCTCTAGTAAGATGGCTTCTGGTGCTTCTGATGATGATGATGCCATTGGGTTTATTGTGCACTGGGAATGGGATTCTATTAAGAAGGATTGGATTTGGGCCATAAATTAGCATTCTTGTGCTGTGATTTCTGAAAATAGTGCTGGTGGGTTCATTTCAAGCAAAAGAGAGACTTCTCTCAGTTTTTAACTTATCCCTTAACATGTGATATGGGGTCCTTGGACAAGAGTCGCTTCTCTCTGCGCTGTCTACGTGTCAGCTCTGGTGGCCTCAAATTATAAGTTTATGTGAAAGAGGAGAGAGAAGAAGTGCTGCTGAGTGCTGACTCAGTGGTTCCGAATCCAAGTATGCATCTAAGGGAGACCATTCTGAATCTCTTGACGCTTGTGTTTTTTGTTTTTTTCAATTGGGATGCCTACACCCACTTGAAATTCAGCATATCTTCCACTTAAACCATATTTTTTGTTATTAAAGAGGTTTGGTTTTGCTTTCGCAAACACCCATGTTAATCAATACTAACGCTACGATTGATTGTTTGCGTGATTGTGTTTTCGAATTCATCTTAAGCCTTCTATTTGATGAGGTGATTTGATCACCAATTGCATTTGCAGGCTGCATGGGATATGATTAAAAGCTGACACTGCAAAGTCATCCCCCTTTTTTTGCCGACCTTTAGTGTTGTCACTCTCAAATCAAAAACTGAGTTTTCTAAGCGTGTAATTGTATTGCTTGTTATTTACACTTTGACCCAATTTGTGACAATAAAAATTCATGCCCAACCAGGCATCTACATATGAATTTACATAAAGAAAACATTCAAATGAGCTATACGAGGGACAATTGCGTATCTGGGTTGAGAGGATACGAAGATAAACTCCATATGTAGCTTTACAAATATACTCGTATATATCTGACGATTAGATCATCCATGCTCAGGTATTCTTCTCTAGAGCAGAGAGTGCTGGTGTCAAATAGTTATTGGCTTTGTCAGGCAAATGTGCTACCTGCAGAGGGAATAGACATGGAGCGGAATCCAAGTGGTTACAAGCTTATATATATGGAAAAGATGTGTTTTTCATTTGACATATAGAAACTAGTGTTTGATTTTTTTTGTTTTTAAAGAGTATTGATTGATTTTTCTCAGTCCTTACTACTTACCAGCTCATAAAGTTCCTTCCCTTGATCAGCAACGTATTCATAACATACCTGGACAGATATAACAGTACTTCAGCTTTATGTCACACGAAAGTAATATTAACGAAAATAAATTGTTACCCACATCAAAGCTTTTGTTCCTTGCAGTTGAATCATGCAATGCCTTCACACAGATATCAGCTACATCAGCACAGCTGATCCCCTGAATTCAGAGATAGCAGTTGAAATTGGAAGTTCAATAATGTTATTTATGAGCCAAAAGATAATTCTTTTTTTGTTTTGGTGAAAGGGATTCAAGATTTGATTTCAATAAATAGAAAGGCATTTTAACATTCGATCATTCTAACCTGAGAAATCCTATTTCCTTGATCAAATATGAGAGCACGTTGTCCTCCTGGTTCTTCCTGCATAAACCAAACATCACCACTGACTCGTTACATTTTTTATTTTAGTAAACGCACAAAAAGTTCTAATGCATACAAGGTAATTCCTCATTTATAACTACGCAGAGACTTAAAATTCAGAACTAAAGAAATCTATCTTGCATGGGAAGATCATTTTATGGTGTTACATTCTGATGCAAAAAAGGATTGGAGGCAACAGGTGATATCATTTAGCATTGCTAAATGATTATGATATTATTTTCCAAGTAGAAAGTACCCAAATCCCTACTTAAGTTGCTAAGTCGCGACTTTTAGCGTAAGTGCTCCACCTTTAGGGGACCAGGACGGATGATTGTGTATCCAAGCCCTGATTTTCGCAATGACTCTTCCCCAGCCTGGAGACATTTCAACAGTAAAAGCATTAACTGAGTTAGATATTGTATTTGACCAGAAAATGATAAAGTTAGAAATTGTAAAAGACACAAACACACACACACATACACAAACAAAATAACCTGTTCACCAGTCAAAGTGAAAGAGAAAAGAACTAACCCTCTTGGCTTTAAGAACCTGCTCCCTTCTAGTAGGTTCTATTCCTGATCCCGTACATGAAACTAAAATGAAGTCTGTTTCTTGCCCAGTCTACAAAACATTCCATTACCACAATCATTTAAGGCTGCGAATATATGTATGCAAACCTTTTTCTGTATAAAACTCATACAAGTCATTATGCACCTCCTTTACTATCCTTATTTTAACACAAATCAAACACACTCTGTTCCATCTCATTTATGCAGAATAACACATCAAATATAATTTTCAAGCAAGCCAATGATGAAGAATGCTCCATTTAAACAATTATTGAACTTCAAGGTAAGCGCCGCAGTCGTAATATATTTGTTAGTGCACATTTTCATCCCAGAATAATTTCAGAAGTTAACAATCACAAATTGTTTGATAAGTTTTCTCAAACTTAGACCATTATAAATGAGTTCATTGGAAGAGCGATTTGTTTTGTAAAAGGTTTGACATTAGGTTTACAACTAGATTGATCAAGACAGTCTCTTATTATGGAAATGTGAAATCCGGGCACCATTAGTAAACATCTCATGGATATTCTAGTGATTAAAAGTTCTCTGTATATGCCATCAGTCACTACGATAATGGGAAATGGTTAGGCAATGAATTCAGCATTAAGATTTTCAAGTAAATAATTCATTAAGTCTTTTAAGTGACTTCAGCAAATAGAAGAGAGAGAGAGAGAGAGAGAGAGAGAGAGAGAGAGAGATAGAAAGAGAGCATAAACTTATAGAACAATCAGTGGTAACACCAATAAAAAGACTTACTGGTAAAGCTTTTATGTATTCTAGCATAAGCTTAAAGCTTCTTGGGTCTTGCTTAGCTCCTGTACGTGCTTCAACAGCTTTCTGTGCCAAGAATAATAAATGGATATAGTAAAGATAAGTGGAAATGTATTTCATCAAACTGATGGAAAAAATGGTTTTACATAGCCTTTATATTTATGGATTTAGAGTAAAGAGAGTTGGTTAAGAATACCGAATGTGAGATTATACTCTAAAGTTATAAAAAAAAAAGTAAATGCAGTAGAAATCGCATATTCATTTGTCTTCTGATTCTCTGAAACAAGGCAGTAAAGGAAAAGCATATGAAACAAATTGCTTATCATACAAGCAGGAAATGGACAAACCTGTCTTCTGGGCTCAAAACGTATGGTTAATGTATGTACAAGGAATGGGTCTAATGGAGGATCATCTGGTTTCACTGGGCGGAAGGAGGAAAATGGTACTCTGACCTGCCAATTACAGATAGGTAGAATTAGCGACAGCATATTTGAATAGTACCAATATATTGCAAGCATTTCCAAAAAGAAATACAGATACACAAAGAGAAAAAAGGGTCCTTACCCTACAAAATCCTGCTTTTGTGCTAAATCTTGAAAAATATAATTTACTTTGAGTTGTATCTGCTGTCGGACCAGCTTCAAGGATTAATATATAAGACCTTCCATTCCCGCCAACAGAAAGAACTAGACCTTCATACCTATACATTGAAATTTAGGTCATGGAAGTCTGATAACCCTTTGTAGCTTAGGCAATGGATGTTTCTATAAAGAATCTATCATAGCCAGCTTCTAATTAGCTTCCATTTGAGAAACAAATTTGAACTACCTGTCAAGAGTGCGACCCAAAGGAAGTGAAATTTTTTTTGACAGTTCAACATACCCTCCCCTGGTGAAAACATAGCCTACAATGGAGAAAGAAACAGAGTAAGCTACAAGGCCTTAAATTTTTTCTAGTAAAGTTCAGATACCAAATGCCCACTAGAGTTCTTTTACCTTCGAAAACAGCATCTCCAGTCCAAGTGAACTCAAATTTAGCATCCATTCCTCCATCATACTTAGAAGCAACCACATCCTGGAAATAAGTACCCTGACGAACTTCCCATCCATTCACCGAATCCTCAGACTTGAACTTTGCGATCGTAAGCTTGCTCTTGCTACTTTTCCCTGCTCGTAATTGCGCCATTTTGTTGTTATAGTCCTACAATTCACACACTCATCAGCTTCTGACCCAAGCAAAACTCCCTAAGGGCCAAACTCAAGTCCATCATGCACCAATCCATGAGCTTAAACATGTAACAAAGGTATGGGGTTTTACCTGAAATGCTTTGGTGATGTTGTAGACCCCTCGATTATCAACCCTGTAGAGGTCCCCAGATATAGTAGACCGCGCAGTAGCACAATAGATGATCTTGTTGCAGCCTTGTACGGCAGCATATAGAGTTGCAGGATCACCCACATCCCCAATCACAATCTCCACCGACCTCGGCAACATGTCCACCACTTCCTGGTCCGCCTTCCTCACCAGAGCCTAATTCATCACCACAACAACCAAACCCATTACATAACGAAACCCAAAACCCAAAACCCTAAACCAAAAAAACAAAACAAAGCCTCAAAATTCTCAAGAATTGAACTAAATTAATAACCTTGACCGTGTAGCCTCTGAGCATGAGCTTGCGGACGACTATCCGGCCGATGCTGGACGTGGCGCCGACGACCAAAACGGTGGTGTTTTGGGCGCCGGGGATGACGAACTCGCACATGGGACCTTCCCTGATGAGAAGGGCATCAAGGGCGTCTCTTTCGTCAGCTCGGTTGGTCCTGGAGATCTGTCCGAGGCCCGAGAACTTGCGCCACACTTCATCGAACAGCTGGCGTGACCTCCGGCCCAGCCCCACCGGGTTCACGTCTTCGAGGTCCAACCCCCTCTGCTGCTTTTTCTGCTGCTGATCTTGCTCTTTTTGTACCTCATTGTTGGCAATAATAATAGGATCAGCAGTTTTGGGTTTGGTTTTGGTCTTGGTTTTGTTGCTGTTGGTTGTGACATTGTTGGTTTCACTGTCCGGGGAATTAGCGCCGGAGGCCCTCGGAATCAGTGAGTGGGATGAGCGAGTTCTGGTGGTGATTGTGAGGTTGTGGGAGTTGGGGTTTAGGGTTGGGAGAGAAATGGGTCTCCAACATCTTTGGCTGCACCACTGGTAATGGTACGTGAAGTTAGCATTACTGCAGCTGCTGCTGCTGCTAATAGTAATGGCTTTAGCTGTGGTCATGATGATACTTTTTTAGCGCCAACAAAAGAAGCACAACCAACAAGCCGTTTTTATACATCAGTTATAACTTATAAGAACCTGGCTTTTCCATGCGAATATTAATAATATTATTATTCTATTTTGCAATTGGAGTAATTCTGTTTTCAATTTTTGTTAAATTAAGCACAACCAACAAGCCGTTTTTATACATCAGTTAAAACTTATAAGAACCTGGCTTTTCCATGCGAATATTAATAATATTATTATTCTATTTTGCAATTGGAGTTTGGATAATTCTGTTTTCAATTTTTGTTAAATTAAAAAAAAAAAAAAGGTTCTGGTAAAAAGAAGATCAATGGTGGGTGTTGGTGTTTGACAATTGAGCTATCAAAATCACAGACAACGATGGAGATTCCAGCACATACCACATCCACAAAGACATAATTTTGAGGTTTGAAAGATGCAGAGAGAGCCATGAGACAAAACGTGCCACGTAGAGGTTCCTTTTTCCTTTCATTTGTTGACATAAGTAGCCAACCGTTGTGAACTAGTTGGTTACTTTGGCAAGTTTAATTTCACTTTGTCAGTTACTGCACTTTCGGTACAAATTCACGCAAGTCATTGCAAGACACAAGCATCATTTACAGAGGAAGAATTATATGAGAATTGAGATGCAATGACTATGCCCTACGGTTTTTGTTGTTTTTTGAAGCTAGGACCAGAGAGAATCAAACACTAATGGCATATATTTAGATGGGGAGGAGAGAGAGAGATTGATAGATTCAGGCTTTCTGCCAACAATTAACAATCGATTCTATATCTGCTATCAATGACGAAAATGAACTGGGACAGTATTGAAGAAGCTAACTTATTCCTTCCATTAATATAAGAACGCAATCTACAAAAAGGGTCAACATATCAAAAGGGAGAGATAGGAAAAAACAGGGATATGAAACTAACCTCCCTCCCACATTTCTTTGTAAGAAACCATTTAGATAGACTAGAACAATTATAGTACACTTGCCACTTGAAAATGGCATTTGACAGATTACAGGAGGATAAAATCAAAGAATCACCAAATCGGGCCAGACACACATCAGTACTCCTACTTCACTCCAGCAGGGGGGCATGGTTAGCAGCTGTTGAAGAGGGCAGGTAAGCTCTAGTTGATAAACTTCACCCGTCTTCCTCTCTTAAGGTGGATAAAGTCGTGGAGATAGAACTAAAGAATTGTTCCCTAAACGTGAGTATAAACTCTGTACCATAAAATGCTTATCCCCTTCTAACCATCATTGCGCCACTTTTGCTGTCACCACCTGGTTCCCAGTAGTGTGTTGGCGGAGCAGCAGAAAACTATTGTCCCCGTCCCTGTCCAAAGGTTCTCTTTCTCCAAAACATCCATTTATATATTTACAATTTGGTCACCCAGAATTATTGTTCAGCTCGGCAGCTCTCTGTCTCATCATCTCCATAACAGCAGCTCTTCGCCGTGAATCAGACTGCTGCTGCAGCCTCCTCAAATGCTCCTTTAAATCTCTGAAAAAAAAAAATGCATTCATTTAATATTGTGTAACCCTGAAAAAAAAAAGGGGGCAAGGGGGAGATTTAAAGAGAGTTGAAAGCTCATAATAGGAAAAAGTTAACCCACAAACCTGCACCGTGGCACATGGCACTCAGATTCTTTGCAAGCTCGAGCGTGAAGTTGAAGAAGATACCACATTTTCTTACAGAGAACACAACCTCCAGATGCACGAACTTTGCACTGAATTCCATGGCGGAAAAGCCCCTTGACCTTACGGCAATTCGGGTACTGACATTGTGCAGAACGACATTGTGATGCATGCACCAGAAGATCAAGCATTTTCCTAAGCTGCAACATTGAAAAACAATGTTACTTATACG
This sequence comes from Purshia tridentata, assembly GCA_003254885.1. NCBI lineage: Eukaryota > Viridiplantae > Streptophyta > Magnoliopsida > Rosales > Rosaceae > Purshia > Purshia tridentata. The sequence continues at coordinate 11,478 of QANT01006486.1, forward strand.
AATTCAAACTCTCCAGGTTGCAATGTCATCCAACCCTTTCCTCCATTATTATATCTATGTTCAGCGTGTTTAAGAAAGACTAATGACATTATTAAAAAAGAAACAAAAAACAGCAACCATGATTGTCTCAAGTCATTTTGTAAATGATATCCTAGAGAAGCTACAAATAACTAATGAACTCTAATGTAAATGAAGACTGAGGAAAGATGCAGGAGAGTTTCGAAACACAAAAATTATACATACAGATACAACTAGGAGAAAATATAAGCCACAAAATTAGTATAGGCACTCAAATAGAGAATCGCATCATTTTGGTTACATGAACTTCATGTATTCTAAATGGGACTCGATTCTTCCAGGTAGGTTTAACTGATGCCATCATCTAATTGTTTTTGTTTTATATCCCCTTATCAGACAATTGTTGTTACAGAACACACATGCAAACGAAAGCTTTATATTAACATTAATCCTGTCTACATGTAATTATTGGCCTATAAAGGGGACATTTGTACTATAGTATTGTGTAATTAATATCTATGACAACTTCTAATAACATATAAATCTTTAATTATGAAAACACAAACATAAAGCACCTGCACAACTCGCATTTGCCTAGCTTCTTTGTTCTGTGCATCACGATCAGCAATGGATGGATGATTTGTCAATTTATGATGATGATCAACACCCCCTTCCTTCTGATAACAATTATTGCAAACATCATATTCAGGGCAAACTTCACAACGCCAACCTTGACCTGTTTCAATGTCGAGATGACATATATTGCATGTTGTCACAAATGCAGGAGCAGTAGGGTTATGAAGATGGTAAAGGACCATCATGGAGGAATGTTTAGCCCGCCGTAATGTATCATACTGATAATGATTCCCTTGACAGAGACTGAGAAACGCCTGTCTGGTGTCAAAGAATTCACTCTCAAGTATCTCATCTTTGTCCTTTGTATCAGCAGGTACATCAGTAACTTCAAACTGCATAGGAATGTATTGAGTATTAAAATTTTGTTAAAAAAAGAAAAAGAAAAAAGATAAGAACCTTGCAGAGCCATGGGATACATACAGGGTGTAGTTCATGTTTTTCCCTATGATTGATAGGGTGCCTCTCTCTTTCTTCCCGTTTCTGCTCTGTTTCATAACACCTTTGGTACATATAAAATAAACAGAACAAATCAAGTTAGTAAAGTCATATATGAGCAAGAAGGCATTTGCATGTGCAAAAAAGAGTGATACAAACAAAATTTATACTTTTTTAAAGGTTTTCAAGGGAACACAGAACAATTCAAGACTTTAGAAAACTTACTTATCACAAAGCTGAAAATTTTTGCATTGGCTGCAGACCCAACGGTTTCCCGATACCATTAGGATACAACAGTGAGAACAAGAGTGCTGCAAATGAACCATGATGAAATCTTCCTTCATAGGGCAAATGGTTTCACCAAGCTGGGGAAAAATAAATACACAGGTCAGCAAAAAAGATAAAGAAATTATCTTAAAAGAATTTCTTCAAAAATAACATCTTATTCAACAGATTTCATATATTAACTTTTTTTTAATAAGACTTCATATATTAATTTATTCTATGAAGATTACATAAAATATTTCTTTTTATAAGAAGATTTCATACACTAATCTTTTTGTAAGAAGATAACATATATTAATTATGCAGAAGAGCCATGGAAGCTAATAGCAATTAAAAATCTAAAATCTACGTTTATTAAATGTCAGGACTCTGAATATCTAATAGCATAAGCTAAACCCACCAAAGAAAACTATTGAATTGAAAGATCAGGGTTAAAAAATTACTTTGTGCATTAGTAGCAGATCCTTCGACGCGTTACCAGAGAGATCAGTCTGGCCAGATGCCTTTAGAGCCCTTTTTGTTATAGTCTTTTTGGTTGATCCCTTCTTATTCTGTTTTCTCCCATCCTCCTCTTGACGCATCTGATAAATCAGATCCTCAGCAGCACCAGGCCAGTAGTCACCATCAAAATAGGGGAGCCTAGCTGCAGTGACTTTAGCCTTACATTCACCAGAAGTTACAAAAAAATGATCATACAGATTAGTGAGATCAGCCACAATGCCTTCCTTGGAAGCTTTCCTAAGCATCACCAAATACCTGAAACAAAACAGTGAGATAAGAACCAGGATACTTGATGCTAGTAAGAACAGAAAAACAATTCACAAGTTTTAAAGGCTCACCATTCACGAAGCTTATCAGATTTTGGTGTTTTCTGAATTTCCGGATGACAATACAAAATATAATCTTCACCCTTCAAAGGAGGACAAGCCCATATGTAGCAGCTTGTAAACCCTCGTTTCTTGCAATAATCAAGGTACCCAATCTGGAAAGGAAATCATAAATTAAGGCCAGCAGATCCAAGAGAAGATTCAAACAAAAGAGAACAGAGATAACATGAATAAGAAGATCAATAAAAGCCAAAAGCTCACCAGAATTTCATGATAAACATACGTGCGAAGAGCCTCTCCAGTCACTGCTTTAACCTCAGGCCTGAAATACTTGACAGAATCCAAATATGATAGATAAACACGGCGCTGATTTGGAAATTGGCATTCGGCACCAAATTCTTGAACATACATGCCAAATAGGCATACTTCGACGCCTTCAATTTTCTGAAATAATAATACAACCTATAGGCAAAAACATTTAGTTAGCATATTAAAATATTAGTGTAACCCATTTTATTATCAACCAAGTCTTGAATATCATCCTACCTTAGATTTATACGGGAACTCCGTTGGATAATTTTCTTCCTGAAAAATTTCAAGAAACCGCTGCTTTACTTCCAATTTTTTGTCCACTGATGAAACAACTCTGATAACAAGTGATTCAGCTCCGGGGACCTAGTAGCAACAGTTATATAAAAATTTAGCCAACAACACACACAAACAGTGGGAGACTAAATTCACAAATCAGAATAACACTTTTTTTCAAAAAGCTCACAACAATGACTAAACACCCAAGTCATAGATTAGCAGTACACAGCAGAAATAAAGTAAATAAATCAATCACAGATATACATATTGAAAAGGAAAATCCAAAAGCTCAAGGAAGTAGACCCAAGTAGTCTATGTTAATGTAAGATTTTGTAAAAGCTTTGAATAAGCTTCAAACAGAGTTTTTGATTACCAGTCAAACTACAATCACCAACCGTGATCTCCTGTGTGGTTAAAATGGACAAGGACTACATCAGCTACAATCAAACACTCGATTAATTCGAGAATCAAATTCCTTCAGATTCTTATGGTAACTTATCCTAACATTATATTATCTGCAAAACGTTGGCAGTAAAGCCTGAATACACATCTTGCAAATATATGCTTAAATTAGGATCAGCCATCTTAACTGTCCAGTCTGAAAGTTTTAAGTGTGGGTTGGAAAGAGAGAAAGGAGGAGGAGAGGGNGGGGGGGGGGGGGTTTCAGCAATATTATAAACAAAAGGCAAAAAAAATTTAATAAAAAACCGACATGTATCATCCCTACAGCATTTCAAATAACACAATATTATATTAATCACCTCATCATAACTTTTTCCTTGCTGTCTCGCCCTGTCTTGTCTTTCCACCTTCAGTTTCCTAAATAACCGTTGCTCTATGTGGTCGCTCAGAATTGTCCTTGGCAAATCTTTGGCACCCAGAACAGCACTCTGTGGTAAAGGCTTACGCTCTCCCCTTTCAACCTCTTGTATATAGCAATTAGGGCAAGTGTATTCAGCTTGTCCACCATCATTTCTTCGGCCATTAAACAAAGCACAAATTTGATGTTGCCAAGCTTCGCATTTGTCACATTGGACCCACTGATATACGCATTGGAGGTAAAAAGCATAAGAATGCATGTCTAGTAACAATCCAACTATGAAACCAAAAAAAAGTTCCAGCAAATAGAACATACCCATTCTTCAGTCTCCTCATCATTTTTCTTCTTCTCTAGCCTTGCCTTTGGAATTGCAGTCCCATCAACGACTATAGTGTCTCCACGAGCCTCGTTATGGCATGGAATACAGAAATAGTGTCGTGTGTCACCAGCCCCCATTGTATAATACATTGCATTGCGCTTAATACGAGCACCGCAAGGTGTGCAGTATATAGGTGGCGGTTCAAACGTAAGCTTCTCAACTGCACATAATTGACAGGAGTTCTCACTCATTGAATGCTCCATTGCTTGATTCTTCTCTGCCTTAGCTTTGCTCTGTTAAAAGATAAGAAATAAATTATATTCCAATTCAACATCTAGTGGAGTGTTCCAAATAGAGAATAGCCGTTTTCCTCAGAAATTGTACATGCAAACAATGATAAAAGCCAGAAATAGGAGAACTGCCAGAAATATACGTTATCACTTATCATCGGGTAATAAAGCAAATATACTTGAGCAATTCACTTTTACTTAAAATAAAGCAGCCCAATCATAAATTTCAATTAACATGCAGCAATTTCCTCAACTCTAAAATTTGAAACAGTAAGTAATTTACATGCCCTTCATGCCATGTTTGTGAACATTTCCAAAGACCACCCAAGAAAAAAAATATATGTGATTAACCTTGCATCAAAATTAATGAAAAGGAACTTTCGACACATCATAGTTAAGAAAATAACAGTAAAAATGATGATGCTCATGCCACAGAAAAATACACACTCCAAGAAAGCTGAGCAACAGATCAAGCATGAGGAAATTCCCTGAATATCATACGGAATTTAACAGAGAAGTAGAGATGAGAAGGAGTAAGTGACTAACCTGGCCAACCCACTGCCTGAGACCTGTTATGTGTGCCCTAACTTGCTCCGGAGTGAACAGCTCAGTCAGTGACACCCCCTTTATTTTAGGCTTCCCAGACTTCGTTCCAGCCGCATTTTCCACAGTCTGTGTAGCATTTTCTTGTTTAGCTGGATCAGTTTCTTTCTCAAGTTTTATGTTCTCTTGCTTAGCCAAACCAGCAGGCTCATTATATGGGACAGGTTCACCATCCTGCCTCTGATTACAGCTATCCTCAACAGTATCTTTCATCTCATCAAGATTCCCTTGTGCAGAACTTGAAGGAGCTTCCATTTTCACTTCCGTAAACTCAGATTTAATTGGCACAGAAATCTCACTATGTTGGTAATCCTGAATCTGTACATCCTGGGATACATGGGGTTCCATAATTGCAGAATTTGTTACTGGAGAACTTACACTATCAGGAACGACAGACTGAGAAGACTGTTCTAGCTTCATGCGCTTCATAGAAGGTTGTCGATCTTCAGAACTTTCAACAACTGGAGGAGTCTTTGAAATTAATCTAGCAGAGGTGTCTCTGCTATCATAGGCTTTACAAGATCCATTCATTGAGTTCGGCAAACCAGAATCAGGAACCAGACGGTTGCGTGCCTTATTCCTATGTGCCTGTAGATAATTATTCACAGGAACACAAACAGGACACTTGCGGTCCTTGCAATGCTTGTGATGATAAAGCAATATCCTGCTTTGAAGACAACGAGGAAATTGGCATTGAGGTGAATTGCATTTGTCAATGTGTTTAACTAATTTTTGAACAGTTACACAATGAAGTTCTCGACATTTCCCTTCAGGAGCTTCACACCGACGAGCATGACGCAAGAACAAAATCCATCTTTGTTGATTTAAGAACTGTCGATCCCGATTTCCATAAGCAGATCTAGAAGCAGCACTCACAGAATTTGGGGGACGAGAAGTACTTCTAGGTGCAATAGTTTGACCAACATTAGATCCTTCTGAAGATAAATTATTACACTGGGCTTCATCTTGCACCGATATCCGCTGACGGAAATCTTCTTGGACATGCTGCTCATGGGACATGTTGACCTGTCTGTGACTCCCATCTTGCGACTGAGGATGCCATTGACCCTGTAGTACTGATTCTGGAGCTCCAACAGAAAGAGAGTTGAAATCATTTTGAGACTCTGCCATGAATTGGTGAGGATGTAATATTTGTTGCATTTGTTGAGAAGTTTGAGACAACGAAGAGGAGATATCATGCTGACCAGATGGGATATGCTGAGCATTCCTTGAACGATCTTCAGCAGAGTGCTGATGAAATTGTTTGTGCATCTCTGATAATTGGAACTGTTCTGTACCTTGTGAGTGCATAGCTTCATTATGTTGGTCCATATCATGCTTTGCTTGACTGCTTATATCAGATGTCATCTGAGACTGACCAAAAGCATCATTGTTTAACAGATTCTGAGGCTGCTGATTTTGCTGCTTCTGTTGGCGTTTCTGATGAAATAATTGCTGCTGATGAGAATGGAGCATATTGTCTCTGGAAGATTGTGAAGTTTGGAAACTCATCTTTTCCAATTGATCAATTTGTTGAGTCTTTACATGGACACCTTGTTGTGCACTGTGCATATTCGACTGATTACTTATAAGGGGAGAGTTGGTCTTGGACATAGATGTCAAGCTGACCGAATTCAAACTCTGAGAATTCATCACTGACCCAACAGGTGTTGCAGCACCATAGTAGTTCCCAGACCCAAAAGAATCAGCATTATTCATTCCGTAGCTATCACCTGGAAAATAAATGATTCATTGGCCAAACACTTATTTTTGTTATGGTAAACTTTTCAAATGGAATACAGAGTAACACTGAATTTAATAGATGAAGTGGAGATTATGATTTATGCATCCATACTATACAAATATTCATGTGCACATTCACACAAGGCAAGAGGGAGGAAGGGGGGAGAGAGCATACCTTGCATTACTGGCCTCTGATGTTGATCAAAGTGCTGTTGTAATGGTTTGGAGGAGTTAGCATAAGCTGATGAGGTCAGATAGCCCTCAGAAGCTCCAGATTCATTAACCAGTGGTACATTGTTCCCAATCAATCCCAAGCCACCATTTAGAACCCCATTCGGCAAGCCATAAGATTTCTGCTGCAAGCCAGACCTTATACCACTACCCATTTGGCTGCCAAGGTTATGAAGTATGCGGCTGTTTTGACCACCAATATGCTGCTTTTGCTGTTGTGGTTGTGTTGCCATTGAAGTATCAACAGTAGAAAACCCACCACCATTATTAGAAGATTCCAAATTCATGTAAGACTGATTACTATTGCTATTAAACCCAGGAGTAGGAATCATCTGGCTACCAATTCTTTGCACACCACCCATTGATGACATGTTCCCTCCAGAACCAATGGAGAAACTGGCAGGAGACTGCTGATACCCATTAGACAAAGAACCTGCAAAAGCAGATTTTGTAACAGTGGTTTGAAGAAGATTGAATAATGAGAGAAAAGATGATAAGACTCGGTTTACCATCAGATCTATTGAATGAACCTCCATGTAAGCCACCAGCTGGCAACAGGTTTCCTGTGTTGACTGTAGTAGGTGCTATGCTAGTACTTCCGCTAGTAGTGATCATAGGAGCATCCATAGAAGTAACCATCATATTTGAATTCCCACTGTGTGACATACCAGGGGTCGGTATCATCGTACCAACAGGAGAGGAAGAATTAACCAGCTGAGGATACTGTTGGTTCTGATTATTTGGAGGTGGATGCTTAATAATATTATGCAAACGACCCTCTAACGTTTCCAGGTTCATATAGTCCTCCTGAAATAGGATTTCCAAATATCACAATTATAAGGCTAAGATGAAAATTTCTTTTATAAAAAACACGAATAAGACCAGATAAGAACATTATTAGAATATTCAAATGAAACTTTCAATAGCTGTCCAGAATGCAAAGGTTAATCAGCTACCCATGACTTCAGAAATAATGTCAAATAAAAAACACAGAAACAAAAAACAAAACCTATCCATTTACTATGAGACTGAGAAAGTGAGAAACAAAATATGCTAAAATGAAAATGAAAAACCTTTGTTTGAGCAGCTTTCAATAAACCCTCCTCCAAGCGTTTAACAATATCCCTAAACTTCCTTTCATCAATTGGCTGCCTATGCCGCAGTTGTAGAATTTGAGAGCTGGAAAGCAGGACGGTATTGTCAGTTCACAGGTAAACAATTGCTTAATCATCAAAAGCAAAATCCTATATTTTAATCAACAAAAGTACATGCTAGATTAACACAACTATATAATGTAACACAACTACAAAAAGGGAAAAGAAATGAAAAAGTGCATTGATTGATTTCCCCTTCCAAATAAATAAATTGATTGGGTCCTCTTAGGGTCTGAAGAAATAAAGAAACAAATGTAAGATTCAATGTTAAGAAGTCAGTCAAATTTTTGTAAATAACAGGTATATATATCTCAAAGACAAGACATCTAATTCCGGATAATACCATATTTTGGACTAATAGAATTCATCTGTAGTTTGAGGGAGCCGAATCTCGTGAGACATAAATGATACCACATAAACATGAAATGAAAATCCACTTCAAATGCCAAAGAAAAAGAGTACATGTGAATACCCATTGAAGGCCTAAATGAGTCTCCCATGAGACGTATTAAAAACAGCTTCTGTTTCTGATTAACAATGGAAGGCCTCATCAAATTTGCAATATATGAGCACACTTAAGTCCTCAAGGGAATAGTTAGAAGGGCATCCACAGAAAAGAACAAAATCCAGACTGAAGCGCACAGAAGAGAAATAGTATATGTGGTAAGACTGACATGAAATGATATAGTCAATTATATCTTATGGTCTTGCAAATATAAACTCTGAGATCCTCACAAAAAATGTCATTTGTTTGGGTATGGGAACACACGCCATTTAATTCCATATGACTGTAAGTAATATTAATTGTGCATAGTAACAATTACTAAGAAGAAATAGAAAAGTTCCATCCAAAGAAAAAGGACAAAGAACAAAATATTCAGTGAACACATACTAACAAATAGCTCACTATCCATAAAAAATAATGATAAGTACACCGAAGGAAATACATCTTACATCTTCTCCTGCATAAATGTACGTGCTCTGGCAAACTCAGGGTCCATATGGGACATAGCACGAGGAGGACCACCTAAATTTTGCATTTGGGGAGGAAGGGCATTGCCATTATGTTGGGGGAGAACAGGCAACTGAGTCCCTGCCTGATTGGGCACCTGCCCTGATATCTGTCCTGACATATGTGCCTGCACATTCATCTTCTTTATCCTTCACCACGCTGACTCTAAATACCAAGTACCGCATTACTTAAAAACGAAACCTTTAGAATTGCATCTCCGACTCATGCTTTATCCATTATAAACTACCTCCAGACTGCATATATAGTGACGAAACAAACAAATCATATAACTCATTCAACTAAAACACTGTCATGAGAAATAGCACAAAAAGTAAATAAATTAGTAGCAACGAAAAATAAATAGAATTATCATAACATAATGAGCAAATTGCTGTATCGGTAAGAAACTATTGAAATTTCCAAGTGAATTAAGGAGAATCTGTTGCATTTTCCACAGAAAGTTACTATTTGGGGGATTTTAGTACCCGAAAACCAAGTGAAATTTGAATTGGGCAAGTAAGAGTACAATGGGAAGCAATACATGAAAAATGTGAAGCAAATTATTATATCAATAACAAAGATTTGAAATCAACATTGAATTAAGGAGAATCGAATGCAATTTTCAGAAAAAGGTTGAGAACTTTGTACAATTGAAATGAGATGTAATAGAGCAGTCAAAATTTAAGCTTGAGCTAAAGCATAAAACAATCAATCAGCAAAGAGGAAAATTGGGCCAAAGCAGATCGTAATCCAACCACAAGCAATCGTAGGGAGTAATCATGTAATTCAATAATTCACAAAACAAGCTGAAATTCATTTCTAGTTTATAAAAACAATAATTCAGTAAGTAACCCTAAGATACTGGAATCGAATTGAATCGAAAAAATGAAAGAAACCCTAGCTGTAAAAGAACCTGAAATAACGATCGGAGCTCCGAATTGATAGAGGGCTTCGAAAAGGCGCGACCTTTATCAGCGATGACGACGACGACGATCGACGATTCCGAGAAACACAGAGAGAACACCAAAGACCGATTGAAAGAGAGGGAGAGACGGAAAAAGTTCGCACCGTCCCCAAATTATCTCCCGCACGTGCGAATTGACACGCAACACAAAAGGGGGTCGAAATCGAAGACGAAGAAAGAGGAAGAAGAAGAGGGTCCGCGATCGTGAGAGAGTCGAATTATTTCGGGCTTCGGTTTTGGGGGCTCAAATCTCAATTGCTCAATTTGGGATTAATTTTCTGCGAAATTATAATTGATTTTTATTTTATTTTATGTTTTATTTGTTTATGATTTTAATTACGAAATTATTTTTTGCTATTTTATTTACCAGGCAGTAAGGAGTCAGGACTAAAGGAGAGGAAGCACCAAAATAATTGAAAGCGGAAATTAATAATACAAACGGGGACGACAACATGAGAGGCAGATAGTTAGATTATAGATAAAGACTTAAAAGAGAGAGAAGATGGGTCGTAAAAGAAGCCAATCAATTTACCTAAGTACCCCTGGAATTTGGCCGTAATTTCACATACAGTGTGCATTATCCTTTTTTTTTTTTTCTNTTTTTTTTTTGCTGCTCTTTCTCCAATTTTATCAGTACATTAACATAGTTTTTCTTTTGGAATATTCTTAAATGGTTAATTATATATAGGATAGGAGTGATAACGACAAGCTCATGAGGTTAACCGAAGTGATGAGGAAGATGGAATCATCATTAGCATTCAAATATGTAAAGGGTTGGATTGTCTTTAATGCAACAAAAATAATAAAATTAACAATAACAAAATGCTCTTTGTCTCAATATTCTGTCTCAACTATTTTTTTCCAACTTATATGATCAAATTTAATAAAATATTTTATGGATATATCATCATATATCCATTGTCCATAATTGGTACTAAAAAGTTGGTAGCTTCGTATTAACTTGCTAACTAATTAGTTTTAAAGCGATACTCTATATTTGTATATATTTTTCATTTTATATTCATATTATTGATGCGTACAATTTATTATGTGATTAACCTAACTTTCGACCTCCACATCAAGGTCCGTTTCACTCTCCTTCTATCTTGCACACCATGGGGGGCATCGGTATGGTATCGGCCAAGAACCCTTCGGCACTCAAGTATCAAGCCCATGTTTGGGCCTCGCCCCATCCACTTGACCCTTCAGCCTATGAGCGCATTTATAGTCCTTTGAACATTTTTCTTAGCCTATGTCTACGAAAATAACGATTTGAATGTCACCCAAGTCTCATCGTTTTCTTTTATACAACACGTAGTTTTGCTCGATCAATATAAGTATGAACATATACCATTCTTATATCATATTTGTATATTT
>QANT01006487.1:0-12064 GCA_003254885.1 Purshia tridentata
TTATTATTCTCATTCTCTATCCATTATAAATTTATGATCATAATTATTCATTTGTTAAACTTAATTAAGAAAATTATATATACAAAAAATCAACCAAATCATAAATCATTTGATTATATAATTATGATTAAATAAACAGACGGTTTTAATAACAATTTGATTTATCATTAGTTTATTTATAATAATTATATGATCAAACGACTTCTGATATAGTTAATTTTTTACAAAGATGATCTTCAAATAATTATATAAAATATAAAAGATACTGATCATAAAAATAGACTAATAAAAAAAAAAGATAAATGGAAAAAGTAGATATTATTCCTCTCTTACTTATTACTTAAAGCTTATATTTCTAAAACTCTTAACTTATTAAATTGTCTGTATTAAATTTTGATGATATGGGGACTAGAACTACTGAATGCTCATGAGTACTATAGTCTGCATGCATGTATATGTATGTATAAAGAGTTGTGTGTGGTCCGTACGTTGTTGCATATATGTATATAAGTCTATCGAAAGATGGATAAGGTATAGATCGATCCTGCGGTTGCCCAACACCCACCAATACCATAATTTATTTTGGGTATTTTCCTACTGGACATGGTCCCATGGACATGCACATTGGACGTACGACGTACGCCACAATTAAAGCATATTGTGACCACCATCGATCACCATAAACCGAGCTTGACAAACACAGATAATTAAAAAACATGGACTTTGTACATATATACGTATAACTCCAATTTCCAATCCAACATTTACGAATCCTATGGGAATCTATATATAACTGATCTCATACAATTTAATTCATGGACAGTAATAATAATTATAATAAAAACATAACTTTCAACACCACCAACAGAAAAACAAAGGACACATGCTATGCGTTAATCCGTTTATGTTTTGACCAACTATTAATTAGTTACTTATTAATTGCTGAATTAATTAATAATTAATTAAGAATGCAAAAGGACTTTACAAATTAATATATCTTTTTTATATTTTTTTATGTTTTGTTTTGAACTTTCAAGAGATAATTAAGACTGAAGGTAATAACGCACCACGAATAACGGTTGATCGAAGGGTTTGTTTAATTTAGTAATAAGAAAGCAATGGTACGTATATGCTTTACAACGTATATATATAGGTGCAGTAGAAAAATGAAAGGGATTGGATGGTGGCCGGTGTGAATTGATCGAATTTGGCAATGAAATAACTTGCGGATCAAGAAAGTGGAGGGCAATTAATTAATTAATCACCATAAAGAATGAGGACGGAGGTGTGATAAAATTAGAAATTGAGAATATATAGAGAGTACTGTAAGTTAAGTAGGAAGGTAGCTAAGGTCATTTTGGTAAAGCTAGGTAGCTAATGTTGTTTGTTAAACTTCAAAATAATTGATGATCGAAAAGCAGTATATCCCTATAACTAACTCCACGTCGATCTCCAAGTATGCAGTGTAAGTAAGCTGATTTCTCCGCGCTGATTTCGGCGCCGCTTGCTTGCTTGATTTTTCATTGCATTGTGAATTTGCAGCTATTCTAATATTCTGGGAGCATATATTATATTTATATATAAACTTTTCATTTCCTTAATTCCTTACTTTTTAAACCTATAAATACCCCTCAAACCGTTTAAACTTCCCCACAACCACATCCTCCACTCCTGCCATCAACTCATTAATCAACCTCTCTCTCTCTCTCTCTCTCTTTCGAAAAAAATTAAATGGCAAACCCCAGAATTATCCTGAATCTTATTCTGTCACTAACTGTGTTGGTGTTGGTGATAGAGTCAGCCATGGGGAGTGCAGTGACTTACAGTGTAACGAGTTTAGGAGCCAAAGGAGATGGCAAGACGGAGTCGAGCAAGGCCTTCCTTGCGGCATGGGCCAAAGCGTGTGCCTCCACCAGGCCCGCAGTGATATACGTCCCCGCAGGAAGGTTCTTGCTTCGCAATGTGGTTTTCAGTGGGCCATGCAAGAACACCGCCACCTCCTTCCGTATTGCCGGCACCCTCGTCGCCCCTTCCGATTACCGGGTCATTGGAAATGCCGCTAACTGGCTCTTCTTCCAGCATGTTAACGGCGTCACCATTTCTGGCGGAATTCTTGACGGCCAAGGTACTTCCCTCTGGAATTGCAAGGCCTCCGCCAAAAGTTGCCCCACCGGAGCTACGGTAACATTCCTTCCTTCTTTTCTTAGTTCATGGAGAATTGGCTTACTAGGGGTAGCACTGTCTTTTCACAACCAGGGCGCCCCATACCCTTTTTTTTTTCATACTCAGGGCGCCCCTTTTAAGTTATAAGAAAATTAAGTTGGAGCGAGCCAAAAGTTGCCCCACCGGAGCTACGGTAACATTTATTAATTTCTTCTTCTCTCTATCCAACTTCTTTTCTTAGTTCATGGAGAATTAGCTTACTAGGGGTAGCACTGTCTTTTCACAACCAGGGCGCCCCATACCCCTTTTTTTTCATACTCAGGGCGCCGCTTTTAAGTTATAAGAAAATTAAGTTGGAGCGTTTGGGATCTCGATCACGATCGCGATCAATCGATTAGTATGGTTAATTAATTTATTCAATGCCTTGCGCGCATTAAGTAAAAAGTTGCTACTTTACGTTGGAGATCGATCACGAAGAGCATAGCTCGTAGAGCCTAGAGGGCAATATTAATTTTTTGTCAGTTTACTCTTCACATTTTACTTCACTTTCTGGCAAGTACTAGCTGAAGCAATTTAATTAATTAATTAATTATGGGTGGTTTATTTTCTTGGAAATGGGATATATATATATGGACATGTAACTGACGATTCATTAGTTTCAGAGCATAATGAATTGGGTGAGGGCTTTGATGATCGATCAATCAGTTATATAGTGATCGATAGTTTAGACTTAATTTAGACAACTGCTTAATTCTGATGGTCACATGATATGCATGGTAATCTCAGGATCACCAGCCAAAATTTCGGGCAAGTTGCATATATTAAGCCATAAACCATGCATTAATTAATTCTATGGGTCTTCGATCAGAGTCGATCTGCACTAGTATACAGTAATCACATGTGCATTTGCATTCTTCCCCCTCTCACTCAGACACGTACAATGTCTTCTAGATGATCACTGAATTATCTCAACCATATTAATTATTAGCATTTGTTAATTGAAACAAGAAACATTAATTTATTAATGAATTGATAAATAATGCCAGAAATGCATGTGTATGCGTGCAGACACTGGGATTTTCGAACTCGAACAACATTGTGGTGAGCGGGTTGGTATCCCTGAACAGCCAATTGTACCACATAGTCTTTAACGGCTGCCACAATGTGAAAATGCACGGTGTGAAGGTTTCTGCCTCCGGCAACAGCCCCAACACCGACGGCATCCACGTCCAAATGTCAACCGGCGTCACCATCCTCAACTCTAAGATTGCAACGGGTGACGATTGTGTCTCAATTGGCCCTGGCACCACTAATTTGTGGATTGAAAACGTCGCATGTGGACCTGGCCATGGAATCAGGTACATCAATGCATCCATTTTCAACTTATTTGGGTACATTTTAGTTGGATCTGCTTCTTAATTTCGCATTGATTTCATTGGTGGTGCAGCATTGGGAGTTTAGGCAAGGACCAACAAGAGGCTGGTGTGCAAAATGTTACAGTTAAAACAGCTACATTCACTGGCACTCAAAATGGTCTCAGAATCAAGTCGTGGGGAAGACCCAGCACTGGGTTTGCTAGAAACATTCTTTTCCAACATGCTACAATGGTCAATGTCCAAAATCCCATCGTTATTGATCAAAATTACTGTCCCAGCAACAAAGGTTGCCCTGGTCAGGTAATTAATTAAGATACTCTATTATTGAACTCAGACATGCTACATTTGTGCAACAATGTATATACTTAATTGGTGACTTAAAAATTTTTCATTCTCACTGATTTGTAAACAGGTTTCTGGAGTTAAAATTAGTGATGTGACATACCAAGACGTCCATGGTACATCGGCAACAGCAGTTGCAGTAAAATTCGATTGTAGCTCCAAGTACCCATGTAGCAGGATCAAATTGCAGGATGTGAAGCTAACCTACAAGAACCAAGTAGCTGCAGCTTCATGCAGTCATGCTGATGGAACAGCTGCCGGTATGGTTCAGCCTTCAAGTTGTTTGTAGCTACCCAGTCTACAGGGTAATTAAGAGGGGGTAAAAATACAACTACTCTCTTGTATTTGGTCTCAATCCCACTAAGCATAAAAGGAAAGAAATATAAATTTCTTTCCTGAAGCTATATACCTAGTAAATGGGACAAGAGATCGAATTATACTAAATTATAGGTAGGAAGATTTTTAGAATAGTATTATTAGTAGGTGAATGAATGAATTAAGTAGTTGCATTCTTGAGCCTGCGGTGTAGGAAGCCCATTGGGCTTCCTTGGAGCCTGGCCCTGCAATCAGCAAGTAAGCTGCATAGCTAAGTTGTCCAATCCCCTTGGTCGGTGTAAGGTGTTGGGACTTTGTATCACCAACTACTGTTGTAAGCGATATGCTATAAAAGTATTGGTTTGATACGTGCTCTTGTGTTCTGTTTTCTCGCTTTTTATTATATTTCATAAATGAAACGCATCAAGTTACCTTAAGTATGAATATAACTAATCAGAGTCGGACAACACAGTGCACAAATTTCAAGTGATTAATTGGAGACCTTATGGACTTTTGTAAACCTTATCAACAAGAAAGAATACAATCTACACTAAGAGCCAATTGCAAAAAATTAACTATATAAGCTGCAATTGCCGCCCAATATACAATTCACTAACCAATTGAGAAACTCCACATCCACCCAAGAAACAAACCCCAAAACAGACTAACCAATTCTACTTAACTAAACCATCCCAATAAACCTGCCAGCTAAGCTACACTATAGCTGACTAGGACTATGCTGGACTTAGTACCCTATGGCTTTGTTTGGACAGTGGGACAGGTCTAGACAGTACTAAGTAGTAAAAATATCAGTATGACACACTTTTTTAATAAAGAAAAAAGATGTAAAGATGACAAAATATTAAAGAAAGTGTCCATAAAAGCTCAGGATAATTGTCCCCTCTAAACACATGGATTATCTCATGACATAATTTATTCGCTCATAACTTACTTTGGCTATCTCTATCTTGTTTTTCCTCCACCAAAAAAGCTGCCTTCTAATGTGATTTTTACTCTTTTGTGTTGTTTAGATTTGTCCTGATTTCCAAACAGAGCCTATCATTACCCCCCTCTACAAAAAACTTTGTCCAGTTGTCCTCAAGGATGGAAATCAGGAAATGTGGCCACAAGTTGCATCATCCTTAGAATGATTCTCCCAATGGACCAAAACCTCAATAGATGCAGCATTGTCGCGCTTCACCATCCTTGTCTCCAAAATAGCCAAAGGTTTTTCCTGGACGATACCATCATCAGCGATAGCTGGTAAGACAGAAAAAGGCACAACAGCAGCTCTCAAGTGTTTCTTAGTTTGTAAGCGACCTTTCCCACCCTTGCTAAGACCTCATAAGGACCATAGAATCGTGGCTGCAACTTAGGAAAATGGTGAGAAGGACAAAGACGAGTGCTTGTAAGGTACCAAACGCAAATATACCAAATTCCCAGCAACAAACTCTCATTCAGTTCTGTGATTATCGGCTTCACATGCACTAAACCCAAACTCTTGTTTTTTTAACAGTAGAAGCCTTCACAGGAGCAACCAAAATGTCTTTTCCATATAAACTGATTATGCTTGTCCTTATTTAGTCTAAGCCTCCTCACACGAACCCAACAGTTCTAGCATATGAATTATAATACTGATAAAGTGATAAGCCTCTAATTGCTTTGTCGGCATCTTCTCCTCTTTGCTCATCATAATCCAAAATATGAACATTTTTAGCATTACTAGAATATTGAGTTGAAAATTCATCCTTGATCTTGTTTTTCCTTGAAATATGCATGATGTCAGCTTGTCCTGAATAGGAATATTAGTCCTTAATTTCCTGGGCAAGCAACAACACAGTTTTTAATCAAACATAAATCATCCAGCATAGTAGTAATATGACCCATCTGTTTCAACAGATAAGGACACTCATTCTTTAATTAACAAGTACTAAATAAGAAAATATCAATTCACGTTCATGGTAGATTATTTAAAGATATGGCAGGCACTAAAAGTGAAAACAAAAGTCCAAGACAAGCTTTCGACACTCATCCTTTACTGCACCAATGTTCAAATCCAAATTTTCTATTATTTTCCTAAGTTGTTACAAGACTTACAATGTTTCTTCTCAATGTAAGAATTCCTAATGGACTAATCACTAATGTATTACGATTCTAAAAGGTTTTATAACTTTCAGTCCAAGAAAGAGCTATACTAATTAAGTCAATCTGGATGTTCTGGTGAAGTTGTGATTCTACTTTGACAAGGATTAAGGGCCTGATAAGTAGGATAATTAAAGTCCTGAGTAAACATGAATAAAGAGTTCTTATTGTAGTAAGTGTTTGGTTAAAGGAACTTCAGGTACAAGTAAACATCTTTATGGGAGGACTTTAATCTAAACACCACTATATAAGGACAAGTCCCTGATCTCACAATAAGAATCTGCAAATATACTCAGCCCCATATTGAGTAACAATAGGGATTGTAGAGAGTAGAAGGCTTGTTCATTATGTCATCGTGTAAGTGTTCTTGTTTTGATTAAGTTGTTTAATTAATCTTGTTGGTTGTGTTTCTTGATGTATATGGTCTACAGATAATTTATTGTTTTCTACACTGAATTCCAAAAGTGTTTTGTTCTTTTAACAAACTAGTATTCAACTCAAGAAATGGAACATTGCCTATTAAAGTTTTACAAGGAGCAGTGAACAAAACCATGCCTATGGGTGAGTATGTAATACACCAACACTTCATGCCTCTGTTCATAAAAAAATCTGGAACTCTAGACCATTTAGTAATTAGTATACAAAAGTAGAATGTAAATGAAGAGTTTAAATTTATAAACTTACCTTATTCGAATTTGAATTTAAAACTCTTGTTATTGCATAAAGAGCAGTTCATGAAAATTTCTGTTTCAGTATACAATTTGAAATGACTAACTTGGCAGTAAAATGTAATTAAAAGAATGTAATACAAATTGAAAGAGTCTCGCCCTGACATTGAGTTGCTAGCTCCAGAAGTTGATAGAAAGGATTTGTGCAAAAAAGAAAGAGGAGGTTGAATAGAAAAAGTATCAATAAAGAATACAAAAGAAGGACGTTAAATTGAAAAAAGAAAAAAAAAGACGCTGTGCATATGATGTTGTTCAACTTTATTACAGAAAAGGAAAAAAAAATAAAACAGATGGAAAGAAAGTTATTACTTTATTTTTAAATTGTGTTTAGATATTATAATAAATGCATTAAAATTTAAAGTTAACTATAATTCATTATTAAATGCCACATGTTAGCTCTGTAGAGTAGAGTAAGGTGGTGAGCATGCTCTTGGGTAGCTCAGGCTATGGATTGATTGGTTTCATCTTTGGTTATCCAAAGGAGCTAGAGAGGTTATAAATAGGGTCACGTGGAAGGGAATAGCATAAGAATAAATAACTCTAGTTTTGTACATACAACAAGGACTAAGGGTCACGTGACACTGGAATTGAAGGTTTGAAGAAGTTTATTGATATTTCTTTCAACGATGGGGCAGGTGGGCTTTGTAGCTATGTGAAGGTGGATCAGAGAGTAATTTCTTCAAGTTGATGATGCCCATAACGTACAAGTGCTGATCTAATAACCGAAGCAAAACAAACGTAAGTGCTGATATCACTGAAGAAAAAAAGAAAAAAAGAAAAAAGAAGAAAAGAAAGAGAGCGACTTTTACTTTTTTTTTTTGCCTTATTAAAACTCATATTTGTGTAGGCTGTGTAGTGTAGTGTGTAACTGAAATTTGTTTTAGCGGAGTCCCCAAGCAGAAGAGGTAGAGCAATGGCGGAAGTGAAGAACAAGCAAGTGATATTCAAAAACTATGTGGAAGGCAATCCCAAAGAGTCAGACATGTACGTTAGCGATGCTGCTACCATCAAGTTGAAGGTTCCAGAACAAGCTTCAAATTCCTTGCTGGTCAAGAACCTCTTCTTGTCCTGTGATCCAGTGATGCGCATCCTTATGAGAAAACCCGGAGATGAAACTTCAACTTATTTTACACCCTATTGCCCTGGCTCTGTAAGACACTTCACTTAACACTTTTTCTTTCTCTTTTGAATTTCCCTTTGCCTTTCATCGCTCATAAAAAACAAAATGCGCAAAAATGTTAGCATGCGAATTGTGAAATTGGTTTTAAATTTCAAGTCTTTCATCTTTTAATTTTACTTTTTTTTTTCTTCAAAGTTGGACATTAATTGGTTCTTGGCCCCAAAATGACAGAACAGACAACAAAATAAAAATAGTTGAATTGGGCATCCTTCTTATCTCATCTTTCAAAATCACTGAACTTGAATACGTAATTGCTTAGAAATTTTTAAACATTGGTCATGACTCCAATTCTTGCACAAGTCAGATGGTTGAGCAAATTGTGCATACATACTTCCAATGCTCTGTCAAGTTGATGTTGTATACAGTATTGAGACTGTAGTTGTTAACGATTCGATCTTCATGAATACTTGCAGCCTCTGAATGGATATGGAGTAGCTAAAGTTTTGGATTCTGGGCACCCGGACTTTAAGGAGGGTGACTTAGTCTGGGGGGGAACCAAATGGGAAGAATTCAGCCTAATCACTACACCAGAAAGCCTCCATAAGATCCAACATGCTGATGTACCCCTTTCCTACTATACTGGTATTCTTGGTAAGTTTTTTGCTCAGCCAATGATGTTAAGATTGATCTGGGTTTTGAAAGGAAATTAAAGATTGTTCTTCATACTTATTGCTCAATTATAGGTTTCTTTTATTGCCACTTTAATCAATGGTGGCTTTCATCTTTTTTCTAGCTATTTCCTCCACTAGTACAGTCTGTGTGCCTTTCTCATGTCCTTTTTACTTTCACTCTGAAAGCTTACTGTACATTTGTGTGCATTTCTTTTTTTCCTTATTCTCTAGGTATGCCCGGTTTGACTGCCTATGCGGGCTTCAATGAAGTATGTTCTCCTAAGAAGGGAGAATATGTCTTCATTTCAGCGGCATCTGGTGCAGTTGGTCAGCTTGTTGGACAATTCGCAAAATTGATGGGTTGTTATGTTGTTGGAAGTGCTGGAAGTAAAGAAAAGGTATAAAGTTGGCTTTTTTCCCCCAATTTGGAGTATGATTGTTTAGTTACATATGCTTGAAAATGTTGGAGTACAGTAGTTTTCTTCATTTTTTGGGTGCTACTTCTTCATTCTTGGGTTGTTATGTTTGGAAAGGGTATATACTTTTAGTCGGCATTTTCATTCCACTTTACTTGCCATCTTCAAGATTTGTTGCAAGTTGATTGCGGAGTGCATCTGTCTGGATTACTAAAGTTTACTCTAAACTTATATATATTCTTCTGTATTATTTTTATACTAGGTTGACCTTTTGAAGAATAAACTTAAATTTGATGAAGCTTTCAATTATAAGGAAGAGCATGACTTGAACGCTGCTTTGAAAAGGTCAGTGCACAGTTCATATTAAATGGAGCCTTAATATTGTGCTGAAACTCGATGAATGCATATTTAATTATTTATCTCCTGTGAAGAGTATAATTTCAGATTCATCCATAAGCATATGAATTTGAGAGGAGCTATAACGCAGAATTTCATCCATCTCTGCAAATTTATGCAAAAGTAACTCGCAGATAAGCTATGCAACTTAAAGGTTGGGTATAAACCAGGCCTATGCATTGAAGTTTAGCTATAAAAATACAAAGCATTGAGAAATTAGCTGAGGACCAGAAACTCATCAGTCATCTAAAAAATCATTGTGCCATTTCATGGATTTTTATAGTGTAGACAATTGAGTTAATGTGCATGGCTTCCCTTTGGACATTAGGTATATCAGAAACGTTGCCATCTGAAAATATCATTCTTTTTGTTGTTTCATAACGCATCAACATTTTGGGAGGCAGATATGATATGTGGTGACCAACATATCAGATGATCATGACTTGAAAATGAAGAAAACGAATGAATCTTGTGAGAATTAATGAGACTGAATATCAAACTGTCGTGTAAATTATAAGGAGTTTCAAGGGGTAGCCTTTATAAACCTATGGTTTGATTGACAGTGGTTTGTGTCATACCGGACCTAGCAGTTTTAAAACTCACGCTTACTTGCATCAGGTACTTTCCAGAAGGCATTGACATATACTTTGAGAATGTCGGGGGCACAATGCTTGATGCGGTCCTCCTTAACATGAGGGTCCAGGGCCGCATTGCAGTATGTGGAATGATTTCACAGTATAATCTTGATCATCCTGAAGGTGTGACAAATTTGATGTGTCTCATATATAAGAGGATCCATATGCAAGGATTTACAGTTCGTGATTACTTTCACCTCTATCCCAATTACTTGGACTATATTCTGCCTCACATAAGAGAGGGAAGAGTGGTATATTTGGAAGATGTTGCTAAAGGCCTTGAGAATGGACCAGCAGCACTGGTAGGACTTTTTAGTGGTCGCAATGTTGGGAAACAAGTAGTTGTAGTTTCCTAGAATCCTAGCAATGAGTTGGCCTTATCTTGTATATCTTGTTGTGCCTGTGTCATATCATATGTCCGTTTTGCTGTCTGGTACTAAATTTTCAGCGTCTTGTGTTGATCAATGATGTAATTTAGGATGGTTTGTGGGTGGTTTTAAACGGAGTGTGATATTACTTGTTGTGGGGAATTCGTGCTTACTGCAGGTATATAAAACAACAAATAAACTCTCTGATGTCCGCATTAGTGAATGTTACTGCGTAATGTTATGCAAGAAAGGTTATATCACATTGGATGTTTCACTTTAAATTTTTTATTTTTTATTTCTTTATTTTCTTGTTGGAGGACTTGAAGCCACAAAGAGAAAGTAAAGCTGAGGTTGCATGTTTTATGACATGTAAAATTTTGAATCAAGAGCTCTCCGCATTAGTATGAATGGTTGATGGTGGCTTTTTCTTTGGGCTTTTCCTTGGCTTTTGGCCTTGGTCGTTCTGATTTAGCCCATGTTGTTCTTCGTTTGGGCTTGTTGAGAAGTATTTCATGACAAAGAAGAATCAAATAAGGGGGTGTATTCGATATGGAGTTTGATGGACTGTAATAGAAATTAAAAATCTAGGTGTATTCAATTTAGACTTTTACAGAGTTTATAAAGTTAAGTGGTATTCAATATAGATTTTTATAAAGTCTATAAAAGTTATGTAGTATTCAAAAAATTATCGACTTTTACAGATTTTATTAAATAATAGAGTTTCATGAACTTTATAATATAAAATACAAATAGAAAGGTCCATCAATTCTCCGGCCTTCTTCCTAGAGATTTTTATGGATTTCAAAATTTAAATTCTTTTTTTTTTTTTAGATGGTAACAAAACCTTTGACTATAAACTTTATTTTTGTAAACTCTTATATGAGTTCTATACCTTGTCCATCATCTACAATTTTGAGAAAGCTATTTTGAATGCCCATAAAGTTTGGAGGTGCCAATAGCTAGTCTTCCAACTGCATATATGAGAAATATTTCAATTTTATGGTTTACTTGAATGGCCCAATCCTCAATCAATTGTTTGTATACATATGGTTTTATTGGGTTTTGCAAGCAAAAGAGTGAGTGAGAAATGAAAAAGCAATCCATATGAGAATATTGAGGCAATGAGCCAATGAGTTTCGGTTTCTTTGCTAAAATGCAACTCTATATATGCAAGATGACTAAGCTACTAGAGATGACTAGGTCCATTCTAACCAAAAGTTTCGAGCTCCTTGGCAGTGAGAGCTTAATTGTACGTGTTGATTTGGTTGCAATGATAAATTAATTGATAAATAATAGGGTTAATTACATAAAAATCAATAAAATAATTTCTAATTCCATAATGGTCAATGCATTATCCAAATAATAGGCACTGACTAAAATGTAATAAAATAA
>QANT01006491.1:0-11594 GCA_003254885.1 Purshia tridentata
GGCAATTAAATCAGTTAAGGCCTTTAATTCCAACAGGGTTCAGCATCCTCCCCTTGTTTGTTTTGTTGTGTTTTATTTATTATTATTTTTTGTGTTAATTTCATAATAATTTTTTCATGATATGTTAGTGACAATTTTTTTTTTGGCCAAGATGTTAATGACAATTTTAGCTATTAAAATAACATACATTTTAACATACATTTTAACATACAATTTTAGTATATAATTGTGGTACAAATACAATAACCTCACCATCCATTACAAAACGTAAATATGAAACTCATTTTTTCATGTTTTAAGTTAATTTGATCTTAAATGACAGATACCATTCACTTAATTAAACTTCCGATTAATCTTTTTTTCCAAATAAGTAATTGTCTCACAGTATCCAAAACCAACAAAACAACACGACAAACTTAAAAAATATTAAAAAGTCGTGATTGTATAAAAAACCAAAACAATAACGATAAGAATCATTATTGAAGGAAACCTGAAGAAGAGACTTTTGGATTCTAAGCATATATTTTTGATTGAGTAATTTACTTCTTAGAAACCAAAAAAGCTCTGTGAAACAGGTCAAAACGACATCACCAAAAAAATACAACAGAACACTACCAAATATAAGAAAACACTCTCGAAGTCACTCCATCTTTGGGGACCAGAAGACTCATGCGAGGACCTGGAAGCCCATTGTGGTCATTTTTTTATATTTTCCATTTAGTTCCTCGTGCAGTTGTTGCGGCAAGTTTCCATAAAGTCCACATAAAGTGCATCTGAAAATATAGAGAAAGAAACCTTATAATCCCTTCTTTCTTATAAAATAGAGAATATGAATAAAAGTTCTTATATATAGTCCTTCTACAAATTTTAAAATTTCCCAATATGGTGATGTGTCTGCACTTTTTCCACATTCGAAAATTTAGAAATTGCGAATATCCTTTCTAAAGAAAATCTCTATCTTCAATTGCAAAAATCTTTATATTTCAACCTTCCGTTGAAATATACCTCATCTTAAATATAATGAGGTATGATTTGTAAGACTCACTCTACATTGATCGAAGCCGTATATTTTTTAAGCAGTTTGAATAAGGATCAACTTTACAAAAAATTAGACAAATCCAAAACCGTTAAAATATCTAATTGTGATAGAATAAATACACGAACATAATAATTCCTCAAACACTTGAAATGATGGCCCTTTAATCAAATAGTTAAACATTTGAAAAGAGGTCCCTTTAATCAAATAATCCCAGTGGATCCCACAAGTCATATCTTATTATGTTTAAGATGATGTATACCTTAACGGAATGGGCATATATATATACTAGTCTCTTGCCACGTGTGTTGTACGTACGTGTCAATTGACCTTTTTAAAAATTTAATTAATTTTTAATAATTTATTTGTGCTAAAATAATAGTGGTGGGAAAGTGGATTGCTAAAAATAAGGGTGTAGTTTTTTTATTTTTTATTTTTTAATTCTAATTATTTTATTTTACCTTTTTGTCCTTTATTAATACATAATGATATCAGTCTCTATTTTGTAAGTGGGGTATTTTTTAAATTCACAAATATAACCATTCTACTCCTCCTTCTGATTTTATATATATAAATATATCGAGGAGAATTTAAAAGTTAATTGGTTAAAAATTTAATACGAAGATAACCACCCTTTTGGACCTACCAGATGAGTAATTTGAGAATTCGAACAGTTCATTTTTTAGGCCTTACTTTAAATATTATTATTGAAAAAAATCAACCCAATCATAAATTTAGTCATCAAATGGTGATTATATAAATAGATGAACACTATACTTCGATAAATATTATAATCCAATGACTAAAATATTTTCGATTTAAGAATTGTTTTTATATGATCTTTGAATTGAGTCCAAAAAATTGAACAACTCGAATTATGACATTACATTATGTGGTAGGCCCAAAAAGTTGGTTAGTTTCATATTAACTTACTAATTAATTAGTTTTAGAGCATTTGGTATATATATATATAGATCATTACAATCATTAGCCATTATAATTATAATCATTTTAATATTTTATTAAAATATTGTGTTCATCCATTTAATTGTGCATAGTTAGTTTATTAATAGTTGATTAAATGATTTCTAATTTAATTAGTTGACTTTGCGTAAAAATGGTCTTTGAACGGAGACCCTAAATGTGAACTATGAAATTACACTTTGTAGTGGGTTCAGAATAATGGTTAGGGATGTATTATCTAACTAACCAATTAGACAGTAAACTTTAGAGCACTTTTGTGTACATACATAACAACGTTAAACAACATATATTAAAATTAGTTTTTTGGCATGTGTTTTTGCACACCTATCAATTTTTTACTGCACGTAAAAATTTTATTGTAATTTGGGCTAGCGTCACATTGCTACAACATGTTAGCATTTTTATTATAACTTTTTATTATTGTAATTTAGGACTTCTGTTGGATCAGACGGTCTCTGTGGGTGGGGTGGGTACTGCGACGGAAAGAGGCGCTGCCCGGTGGTGGGGCCGGCGGCTGGGTTTGGGGGTGGCGGGAGGCATTTGAACTTTTTAATTTCTAAGTTTTTAGATTTTTGATTAAATTTTACAAAAACTTAGCCAAACACCCAATAATGCTGACATGGAGCTGATTTGGCATCATGTTAGGGTGATTCAGCTAGATTTGCATGGAGTAAAAGATTCAATGGTCTCTTCTACATATATATATATATATATATACAGAAGGGATCCATTGTGGGATTCCCACAAATTAGAAGTTTGTGGGATCCCCCTTGTGGGGCCCACACGAGGTGTTTTGTATCGATCCGAACCCTTTTTTTTACATCTCCATTGATAGATCATCCTTGCAAAAAATTAGCCAAATCGGAAATCATTTGCCTATTTAACTTTGATCAAACAAATTGATGGTTTCATAAAAAATATTTGGTTCATCCATTTGTTTGATCAAAGTTAGATAGGCAAATGGTTTCCGATTTGGCTAATTTTTTGCAAGGATGATCTATCAATGGAGATGTAAAAAATGAACGGTTCGGATCGATACAAAACACCTCGTGTGGGCCCCACAAGGGGGATCCCACAAACTTCTAATTTGTGGGAATCCCACAATGAATCCTTCCTGTATATATATATATATATATGTGCCATATAGGCTTTTCTGACGGCCCAAGTGACGGACTTGNGTTGACTGTATCAGCATCAAAACCTCCAAGGTTTTGGCCTTGAAGCACATCAAGCATCACGTACATGAAGTCATGCTCCTCTATGGCAACACCAACACCACCAGCTGCAGCTCTCTTCTGCTTGTGCTCTTCTAACCACTCCCCAACGATGGCGTCCAATTCCTTTCTAGTTTTCTTCATGGCTTTCTCATGGCCATCAAAATCTAACCATCGAAGCCAAGGTACCGCATCACCCAACAAAAACTGCCCCGTCAAATGAAAGAAGTCCTCCATTGCATTTTGCACTCGATGAGCTTCCTCCTTCTCCTCCACATCAGTAGCCACCGAGCACCGCTTCCCCGCCACCATTCTAAGAATCATGTTCAGACTCATGTCCCCAAACCGTTGTTTCAACTCCACCAACACTCCCTCACTTGAACCGCCCTTCTTTTTATCGCTACTACAATAAGTTTTGATGTAATTCTTTCAACAAGGTGCTCACTTTGGACACCCGGATGTGTTTGAGCAGCTCGACCCGACGGTTCGAGAGCAACTCCAGGGTTGTAATCTTTCGCAGTTCGCGCCAGTAAGGACCAGAGGGTGAGAACCCTAACATGGCGTAGTTGTAGCCCAATTGTTCTGCAGCCACAAGTTTCGGGCGCAAGCCCAGGTCTCTGTCTTTGGTTGTTAAGCATTCCTTGGCAATCTCACTGCTGCTCACCACTAGAGATGGGATGACCCCGAGGCGGAAGGTGAAAATGGGTCCGTACTTGTCAGCCAGGGCCCCCAAGGTTTTGTGAGGAGTTTTGGATCCTCTTAACAAGGGAAGGTGATCGAGAATAGGCCATGCACCCTTGGGTTCGGGTGCTAATTGACCCTTATTCGCAGATTTACTCCACCTCCTTATTAACCATGAATAATAGAGAACCACGATTATTGCTAACAATCCAACCGAGATAGAGTTTACATAAGGAAGAAAATCCATTTCAAGTGGTTAGACTGCTAGAGCGTGAACAAGTTTTGGTTCTACTATGTTAGTTTTATTTGGGTTATTTTTGCTAACAGAGGTTGAAGAAAGCATGAGAAATAAAGAGAAACCAGTGAAGAAAATGGGGCTTTGTATTGATTGAATGATCAAAGGTTACAGATGAATAAGTGAGCTCATAGCTCNTAAATATATTTATAAAATTATAATTATATATATATTTATGGTGCGGTTTGGTTTAACTTGGTTTTATTAGGTGTAAAACCAACACCAACACCTATTAGGGGCGGTTTGGCTCGGTTCTTGTAACGGTGTTTAATCAAAACAGTCACAAGGTTTTTTATAGTTTGTTAGGGGCGGTTTGGTTCAGTTCCGCAGTTTTACTGTAAAAATGCCCACCCCTAATTTTGTGAGTCCTAGCTCAATTAGATAGATTATACAAAATTTGATTAATTGAAATTAGATAATAGAAATAGCAATATGCTTCATTAATTTGGTTTCTCTATCATCACTTGTATGATAAAGAATATATATAAGCTAACATTATTGATACACATTAATCAAGGAGTACTGGTTAGGGACAAATCAGCGACGTTTCAACAGCTTAATTGAAAATTGGTGCTAATCAGGAAAAGATGAAAGACTAAGAGTACTTCAGGATCGCGATCGATGGTGATGGAGCTGGATGGGGAACGCAGCCATTGATGGAAAACTAGGTATTTAATTTGTTTGCTAGTGTTGAGCACGTCAACTAGTACCTACTGTTCAAGGTAATTGCCATGTGTTTTAATGTCATTGGCTTACAATAAGACATATGGCTTTTATTAGTTTAGTTGGTTAGGGCCTGCTGTTAGTTGGTTTTAAAGTTTAGTTAGGCTCGTGTATATTCATTATTGTGAGCTCATCATTCTGTAATCAACCTGATCAATATCAAAGTTTGCTCTGCTTTATTTTCTACTTCGTTATTACAATTGTATCAGTTTAATTCCCAGACTTCTAATTTTGAAAATTAAGGGCTTTGACAGGGTGTAAGGTTGTTAGTGAGGCTTTTTCTTATTTATTAATTTATATATTGATTTAAATTAAAAACTATAATTATTACATTGAAAAAACTAAAATTATATCAGGAGATTACTTTATAAATAGCCTTAGACCCTAGTAAATTTTATCCATAAAGTTTAGAAGACAAGCGGGGTTTGATGAGAACTTGGAGAGGGGTGGCCTTGACGTTTGTGAGTCCAAAACTCTCAGTCATATCAATCGCTACATTCGAGGGATTCCATATTTCAAATCCATGTAGAAAACTAGCCAAAGCAAATTTCACCATTTGAAGCCCAAATGACAAACCAGGGCATGCTCTTCTCCCACTCCCAAACGGAATCAGTTCAAAATGTTGACCCCTAACATCCACATCCTTGTGGGTTGACAAAAATCTCTCCGGTTTGAATTCTAACGGGTCGGGCCACACTTTCGGGTCGGTGTGGATCTTCCAAAGGTTCGTTATCAACCGGGTGCCCTTTGTGACATGGTATCCACCTATGGTGCAGTCCTCAGTGGATACGTGTGGTCCGGATAATGGAGCTGCAGGGTACAAACGCAGCGTTTCCTTCACTATGGCTTGGATGTTGACCAATTTGCTTATATCTGATTCGGTCACAACTCGTTCTTTGCCGATTTGGGTATCAAGTTCATCTTGGGCTCTTTTTAGCAAGTTGGGGTTGTTCAACAATAGTGATATTGCCCAGGTCAATGTAACCATTGTGGTATCGCTACCACCTCCAATCATACCCTACCAAAAACACCAAAATAGTTGAAAGGTAACCAAAATTAAGACAAACGATTGACACTATTTTGGTGGTGATACTTATGTGGTACAAATTTACAATAGATACCCCAAACATTATTAATTTACATCAAATGTTGATATTTTAAAGTCTACTTTAACATAACTGCCCATAAATCCATGACTCGTGAATGTAAGAGAAACTCCACATTTTTTACATGGCTTAAAATCAAATAATTAGTAGCTACATATATTTCAAAATAAAAGATTCTTAACAAACTAAAATTAACTACAGTTTTAACAATTCTTCCAGAAACAAACAACTATGTACGATTAGTTTTATAACTGCTATATATGCGTGGCAAGAGTGAATGAGTAGCAGTTCAAAATGAATATACCAAGGTTGTGGCTTTGTTGACTGTATCAGCATCAAAACCCCCAAAGTCCTGGCCTTGAAGCACATCAAGCATCGCGTACATGAAGTCATCCTCCTCTTTGGCAACACCAACACCACTAGCTGCAGCTCTCTTCCGCTTGTGCTCTTCTAACCACTCCCCAACAATGGTGTCCAATTCCTTTCCAGTTCTCTTCATAGCCTTTTCATGGCCACCAAAATCTAACCACCGAAGCCAAGGTACCGCATCACCCAACAAAAACAGCCCCGTCAAATGAAAGAATTCCTCCAATGCATTCTGCACCCGATGAGCTTCCTCCTTCTCCTCCACATCGGTAGCCACCAAGTACCGCTTCCCCGCCACCATTCTAAGAATCACGTTCAGACTCATGTCCCCGAACCGCTGTTTCAACTCCACCAACACTCCCTCACTCGAACCGCCCTTCTTTTTATCGCTACTACAATAAGTTTGATGTAATTCTTTCAACAAGGTGCTCACTTCGGACACCCGGATGTGTTTGAGCAGCTCAACCCGGCGATTCGAGAGCAACTCCAGGGTTGTAATCTTTCGCAGTTCGCGCCAGTAAGGACCAGAGGGTGAGAACCCTAACATGGCGTAGTTGTAGCCCAGTTGTTCTGCAGCCACAAGTTTCGGGCGAGAGCCCAGGTCTCTGTCTTTGGTTGTTAAGCATTCCTTAGCAATCTCACTGCTGCTCACCACCAGAGATGAGATGACCCCAAGGTGGAGGGTGAAAATGGGTCCGTACTTGTCAGCCAGGGCTCCCAAGGTTTTGTGAGGAGGTTTGGATCCTCCTAACAAGGGAAGGTGACCGAGTATAGGCCATGCACCCTTGGGTTTGGGTGCTAATTGACCCTTATTCGCAGATCTACTCCACCTCCTTATTAACCATGAATAAGAGAGAACCACGATTATTGCTAACAATCCAACCGAGATAGAGTTTACATAAGGAAGAAAATCCATTTCAAGTGGTTAGACTGCTAGAGCGTGAACAAGTTTTGGTTCTACTATATTAGTTTCATCTGGGTTATTTGTGCTAACAGAGGTTGAAGAAAGAATGAGAAATAAAGAGAGAAAATTGAAGAAAATGGGGCTTTGTATTGATGGAATGATCAAGGGTTACAGATGAATAAGTGAGCTGGTAGCTCATATAATCTTGCAAAACTGATTAAAAAAATCAAAACCACTCAATTCTAACAAAGCTATCCACACGTCACACGGCTATTATTGACATCTTCTAACAAATTCATTAATAAGGAAACCAGTGAATGCTGACAGCTGGCAAAGTCACTTATTTGTACCATCTAATTAATTATATCTTGGACCATCTCTCAAAGTGAGTCACTTATATAAACTCACTTTTGACTTTATAATGAATTATAGGGCCAGTTTAATTTGTCTCATTTTGATTCATGTGCCTTTAGTTATGCCTTTATGGTCCATTTAGTCTGCGAATTTTGGTGTTTATTCTTTGTGGTCCCAGTTATTAGGTACTACTCCATTTGTGACATTGGTAATCACCAATTTTGAATGGACTTTGACGTTGGTGAGCATTGAATGGACAGTTGTTTGTACTTTGTTGTATGTATTCAATGTGTGTCATGTGTGATAGCTTTAAAGGAGGATGATACATACTTATACTTTTATGTTTGGTCCTAACAGTGTGCTTGAGTGTACGTGTGAGTGCAGGAATTATATGTTTTCTTTTGTCTTTCTTGTGGAGCTTTTGTTAAGTTTGCTGAGTCAAGTTGCTTGAGGGAAGGTTTGTGTAGACTGAATGAATAGTGTTTGAGATTTATAACTGTTAGACCGGGTCAAAATTTGACACGTGGCTCATACAAGGCTTACAACATTTCCTCTTTAATTCTTGCTACATGGTATGACAACCTTGTTGAAAATGAAGAGCTTATGAAGACTTCGACTGAGTGGGCACAACTTTGACCTTAAGAAGCTTTGGCTCAAGTGGGTGATCCAGGCAAAACTTCAACGAAGCAAACATCCCTAGGCCAAGGTTTATACAACAAACTAAAATGAATAACCGATACAAAACAAATTTATTATAAGCAAATAAGCAATTCATTTCATACTTAATAATAGTATGGTTTACATTGTACTATATTGTACTACATATCATTCTAGCAGCTTTCAATATAGTTCAAGCAATTTCTTCTTGCCTTCAATATAGTTCAAGCAATTTCTCCCCCTACAACACAATCACAAAGCATTGCAATCAACAATCACATGCACAAACACTAAGGTCACACACAAGCCCAAAGTTAAAGTCTCATTGAGCAACAATGCTTATTTAGCTTGTCAAGGCAATCCCGAGTATGAATGAAAGATATAAGGCTTCAAAGGGTTTTTATGGGGTTCAAGAGATACTCAAAAGATTACAATCAGGTTTCAAACCACAGAAAGTTATTGAAAAAGAAGAAAGGTTTGCTAAATGACCAACTGTCAAGGCATAGACTCACAGGAGCAGGATACCTCCTCTGATTTTTTTTTAAAATAACCATAGGTCCGATTGTTCTGAAAATTGGTGGAATGATTATTGACATATAGAGGTTTACTCACAAAAAATATCAACTGTTTTGGGGCTGTGGATCAATACAGTTTAATTATTCAATCAAGCCTAGGATTTGGGAGCAATGCTCATCCTCCAAATCCAAAGGTCGAGTGAATGAGATCCTACAACCTCAAACCAAATGATCTCATACACGAATAACAACCTTATATAATCCATCATCATCCCAACAATCTCAGTTTAGGTTAGAATCACAGAGCACACAATAATAAGCTAGAAAACATGGACATGCAAAAAGGAATAATTGCTGTCAGGTTACTGGTTTCCAGAGCCAACTTAGAAAATACATAACAAATGCATACGAAGTTGAATTGAAGTGATTTTGGTCTTGAAATAACCATTAGGATGTCTAGTTTAAGCCTACAAAAAATCAGATCAAAATCCTTTGTCAAATGGTACAGTTTTTAAAAAGAGTGCTGCGGGGTCAGAGTTCACCAAAATGAAGAAAAATGAGATTTTTGTGCAAGGACTTGAAATCAGGGATTTCCTTGCCCATGCCAAACATACATGCATGTTCAATGCAACAACTCTAGATTTTACAGAGTTTCACAACTTAGTTTAGGTGTTCTTACCCAAGGTGCAACTTGGCTTTGAAGAAATCCCAAGAATTCTCCTGCATGAAAGCTTAAGGGAATGTTCTTCCCTCAAACTTCCAGTGACTGTCACAAAGAGACTAGGTAATAAGGAACAATACCTTAAGAGACTATGATCACTAAA
This sequence comes from Purshia tridentata, assembly GCA_003254885.1. Taxonomy (NCBI): domain Eukaryota; kingdom Viridiplantae; phylum Streptophyta; class Magnoliopsida; order Rosales; family Rosaceae; genus Purshia; species Purshia tridentata. The sequence goes on from QANT01006491.1 coordinate 9,660, forward strand.
TGTCAAAACTTTCAATTGTTCCTCAGTGACTGGAAGTTGATAAGAACTCAAAAATTTGAACCAAAAGTTTTGGAGTTCTTACCGATGCTTCTGAATAAACCCAATTAATGGTATTGATTCAAATTTATAGCATACATGGTGAAACCCCCAGAAATGGATGAGAAGTATACCTGCCCAAAGTTTGTGAACAAGATTTACACTTTAGTAAAGGACTCTCTTTAGAGATCATAGTTAGTCTCTTTTTTTTCTTTTTTTTGTGACCAAGGATCATAGTTAGTCTCTTATATGACCTTTACCACAAATAATGAACCAAGATCCAGAATAAAGCCAATAAATTACTATACAGATTTTAAAACATCTCTTTTCTGTCTTAAGATTGTCAAAGGCCAGCAAAATCTAAACAGTTCAAATGAAGCCAATTTTCAATAATCAACAACAGAACGTCTCAAGCTACAAATGCTTAAGGAGTTCATAGTTCAGCGTATGCATTCACTATTTGACAATCAAATAAGAAACATATAATTACTATGATCTACAACTTGAATGCCTTCAGCGAACAATATCTCCAGAGAACCTAAAAACTGTCACATTTTTATTTATACACATCTAATTTCATTCCTCCCAGGCTTCAATCCAGGCTAGATTTATTGCATAATTCATTTAAAAGAGTAATTCAATGTTGTAAATTGTGTGAATGTAGCCATACCCGAAAGAAAATTTTCTGGTGTATCATCATATATATATATATACATCTAAGGCAATAAATCCAGGAGATAATAGTTAAAACGAAAAACGAAAAACGAAAAAAAGGGAATTTCTTCAATTTACCTGCTGCTCACTAACCTTGTGCAAACAATCAATCAGTCCCTGGGATTTTCAAAACCCTAACCTGACCTTCCCTCTCGCTCTCTCTTTCGCGTTCGCTCGCTCGGACTTGCAGATGCAGCATGGCAGTCTTGGTAGATGAAGCGGAGGCGAGCGACGCAGGTGGAGCGGACCTCGAAATTGCCACAAGAGGTGTAGTAAACCAATTCCCGGGTGTCGGCGCACACCGCACAGCTATCGTCCATGGCTATTCTTCTCTCTGTCTCTGTCTCTGCGATTGGATTCAGAGGTTGAAGACGGAGGGGGAGATCTAGGGTTTCTCAATCTCTCTCTCTTTTGTCTATAATTTGTTTGTTTCGTCGACAATGAACAAAAAGATTATATGGAAGTGAGAAAACCCAGATTTAACAAGAATTTGTTATGCATGATCCAAACACCCACCTTTCAGAAATTCAAAGAACTAATACACATGAATACTAAGAAAAACAATAGATCAATCCCAAAATGGGTACTGTACTGTACCCCTGGTTTTGATAGAGACCCTTACTTGAAGTTACCCAAATCCACACTTTCTTGGCCAAAAGATCTTTTTGGTCCTGTACTAGTTGCGTTTTGGTCAGCGTGCTTTCAATTTGTTTTTTTTAAGATCATATTTTCGATAATGTCGCAATTGGACCCATTTCTCAAGACCGTCTACTTGAGTGATGAACAATGCTGATGTGGCTGAGCACATGACTGTCATATAGGCTTGGCCTCCAATTTGGACCAATCACATTTCAACATATTTCACATTATAAAAAAAATTACAAACAAATCATATATCTTTAAAACAATAATAAAATAAAAGAATTTTAAAAATAAAACAAAGAACAAAAAATAAAAATAAAAAAATTAAAACAAGGGTAATTTTTTCTAAATTCCCTAATTACCAACAAATTTTTCTTAAGCTCCCACCTATCTAGGAACTCTCTCAAAAGCCCCTAAAACTTATAATACTTTTTTTGCCTATATGACGCGCTCTGACGCAAATTAACACGTGGGCTGACACGGACTGACGTGCGCTCAAAAATACAGTTACACTGAACAAACAGTTATACTGTCTTTCAAAAA
>QANT01006493.1:0-10404 GCA_003254885.1 Purshia tridentata
TACACATCACATTATCAAATTAAAATCATTTTTATTAAAAGACCATCTTATCCTCTAAAATCTAGTAACTCTAGCTAATTCATCTTACCTGGCCATGATGTAATTAAATAATAATGAGATGGAAATTCCATGTCATTGAGGCACAATTGAGACATGATTTTTTGAGGCATTATAGCACTCCCCTTTCAATAATTAAGTAGATGTACATAATTGCATGTGTAATTTTTAAATCAGTAATGATTGTGTAATTTCACTGACTTATTTATTTATTTATTTTGAGTGGTATTTCTATTATGATAGAGCTTGTCTGTACTTCATGACTAAGAAAAATACGTGTCTGATATGTATAACTGACTTAGGTGTATGAACATTCCATTATTGTTAATTGCTTTACTTGTTTGCAGGTGCCAAGAAAAAGCTGCCGATGGCTATATATATCATCATCTGGTTTATGGATGCTTGTGGCAGCTTCNAGGAATTTGGGACATTCCCAGGTCAGATCTTATGGATGCTTCTTTCAGGAATTTGGCATTTGAATTGTGGGAGACATGTTATCAAGTTCTTTGATGGAATATTATGTTAATTTCGTTTTATTTTGTTATCTAGTATTGTAGCTTGTATCGAAGTCTATTTTCCAGAGATTTTGTATTAGTAGATGTTATGAAAGAAAGACATTAAATGAAATTTCTACTTACTTTGATATTGGTATCTTCTATTGTATTTGAGAAAAGATAACAAATATTGATTGATGCTTTGGTTTTTTAGGTGTAATATGGTTTGAGCAAAATATTTTTGTGAAAATGCTGCAAATCAATAATTAGTGATATGTCTCTCACCGGATGAGATAGAATTCTTTTCTTCTTTTTTTGCTCTATTATGCATTAATGAGTAAGAATGAATTTATAATTCAACCAGTATGTAATTAATTTGGTTTTGGAGAAGAAAAGTGATGGGAGCATTCGATAAGTAATTTCAATTTGATTGTACCGTGTTACTTTATTATTCTTTTTTAGGTAGGAGGAGAATGATTCTCTTGTTACATTTTGTTTGTTTTTCCATTTTGCATATAATGGTTTAAAATCTTGTTTGTAACACCAATGACTCCAAGTTGGCCCCTGCCTAGGTTTAAAACCCATCATTAACAAAATAATTGGGAAACAAAATAATTATTTTAAGGTTAATTTCAAATATATATTTTAAGTATACATCTTTTTTGAATTTGGTACCTCATTTTCCAAAAATGTCAATCGAGTGTCTTAACTACTATTGCTCTCTGTTAAAAAAACCTGTTAATTGCTGACGTGACACACATGGACTCCGCCACTAACTGTTGATTTCGCTTTAAAAAATTGTATAAATTATAAAAATTTGAATTTAAAATAAAAGAAGAAAACAAAAAGAGAAAAAATTATCCCAGTTGCCTTCCTCCCCCCTAAAACCCTCCCAAAATAAGAAAATATCGACAAAAATATCAATCTCGCGATTGATATCGGCCGCTATCTACAGATACCACATATATTGGCTTCAAAACACATAAGTTTTAAATGAAACTTTAAGAAATTTTAAATCAATCATCAATGTATGCTTCTTTTTTCTTTTTTTTTGGGCCAGGATCAATGCATGCATTAAACATATAAGTATAATAAATTAAGGTCTATATGATAAGAATATGATATGTAACAGATATAATACACAACAGGGTCAAGTTCGAAAAGTAAAATTGAATTATAATAGATAATTAATATATTACTTCATTGATACTTGAGTTTATTGTAGTAGTGTAATACCTTGTATTTAAAAAAAAATATTATTTGAGGTTTTTATTTAAAATTTTGGGGAATTTAATTGAAGAATTAAATATTTTGGGGTTAAATGTAGGATTTTATTTTAAATTGGGTTAAGTTTTTAATTTATGTTTTTAATTGGGCTTGACCCAAATTTGAGCTTTTTACACTAAGGGGCTTTTGGTTTCGAGCACGTAAATGCAAGTGCGGGTGTTTAGACTTTAGAGCAACGGTTTTCATGTTATCGTCGTTTGAAGTGAGAGATATATTTGTAAGTTACAAAAATGTATTTTTAAATTAAAAATCAATTTTTATTTTTAAACTTATCACTGTCTCCAATTCATTTATTAGTTTTATTCTCTCTCACTCTTCCCTCACTCTCTCTCCTCGACGTCTTTCTCTTCTCTGTCTTCACTGTGCTTGGTCGTTTCCGGTAACAAGGGTGGCCAGTGAGGCCACCAATCTCCTTGCCAGTCTTTCATCTTTCTTCCCCAACCTCCTATGGCCTGAAGCTCAGCCAAAAAGAGAAGACCTAGCCCAAAAAAGCCATGCGACTTGCTGGTTTCCTCCATGGATTTCGGCCACCTCTAACTTCCAATCACCCAATTTTTGGTGGTTTTCATTCCCCTACGGTATTTGTCATGCCTCGAAACACGGGGGCGCGAGATTTTAGGAAATAATCTAATAGAAACTTTGCAATTAAATGAGCCAAAATTCCTTACAAAATGTATTTCAAAATTGTTTAAATAAAAATACAATTTGTACAAAATTCAATTTACAAATCAGAGTGCCAGCTTGCCATGTGCTCTTCCCCTTTGCTTCCTCAGTTTGTTCAACCTGCAAAGCCATAACTGCACTACACCATATCCAATGGTGCACTGGGTTTAACCACAAAACCCAATAAGCTCACTAGAGCTCGTATGAGTGAATAAAATAATAAACCTCAATAATTCAACAATAATCAAATTAACAGCTTAAATAAGCATAATCACAATTTCAGAAAAATTAATCACAAGCTAACACTTCAATGATCACTTCAATTCCATGGTCGATCCAAACTGGCCAACTACAACCAATCCTCGGTTGATCATTCCAATAAGAATGTCCATATCTGATTGTACGATCTGGGCTCACCACTGTACCGTTTACCATAGCATATCTAGGCTACCTGCCAAATGCTACGTTCAATCGTACGTTAGGGATTAACTGCCACACGTACAATCATTATGGACTCTCGACCTATCAGGTCCAATCACTTAATCCGGCTCATCTGGCTCAACCATTCACATATGGCTTACCTAGCCACAAGTCACATCTAGCCTACCTAACCCAATCATTCACCTCTGGCTACTTAAAAGCCTATTTCACAACTATTAACCTCGATAATCGTCAAGATCAATCTTAATATCTGATCCAAACCTAGGACTTATCCTATTCTGATCAAACTGTTAAACTCAGGATTCACCATCCTTCAATTTAATCCTAGGATTCTATCCTAGACTTTCCAATTTTAGCCCACAAGCAATCAATTAGAAACACAAACAGATAATCACAAGTTTAATAACAATACAATAAATTCACAATTCAAAACTAGGGAGATCCAACTTAATTCAATCACTCACTCACAGTGTTAGAGGTCAAGACAAATGGACCATTTCACGTCGACCACGTGAAATGACCAAAATGCCCTTGAACGGCTACACTTGCTCGAATTCCCAAATCCGACAGCATGGCGGCATCGGAAATACAATTCCCGAGCCCAAGGTATCTGTTAAGACCAGATAACCAACAAATCACACAAATCAAAACAATTAGGCCGTTTACCGGTCGCAACCGGCGGCTAACCACCAAGCATGGCGGCTGCCGGCCCCAAATAAATCACAGAAAATCCCAAAAATTCAGAAACTCACCCATGAATCTCGAAGAACACTTCTAGGTTCGAATTGGGTCGAATTACCATCAACTCGCCGCCACAAGTGGCAGTTCCGGCGGCGGCAGTGGTGGCAAAGAGTGTGGGTAACCTAAAAATCACAAATTCAAGTCCCAATTAACTCCAATTGCAAGTTAGAACCTTCGATTGCACAAAACCCAACTCAATTTTGTCCAATTGAAGCTAAATCCGAAATGGGCAAAAAGCCCTAAAAATTGGAATCCCAAATTTCACTAAATTGGAGAACCATACCTTAAAGGTTTCAAAGCCTATGGTATGAGGATGAAAACCCACAAAAAACCATGGCCATAGGTGGCCGTAAATGACCGGAATCGGCAAATGAAGCCGCGGTGGAGTTGGGCTTTCCGAGCTCCTTGCTGCGCGTGGGAGTAGCGGTCGGCAGGGAGGAGGGTCGGGACGAGACGGCCGGCGCCTGGGGAAGCTTTTCAGACCAATCTCGCCGCCTAGCGTTGCCGGAAGTGGCCGGATTGTGCCAAGCACCGTGATGAGGCCGAGAGGAGTTGCGGGAGGAAGAGAGAGAAGAGAGAGAAAGTCGCGTGAGGGAGAGAGATAAATGAGAAAATCTGACTTTTGGTTATTTAAATCAAAACTTTGTAAAATTACAAGTTTGCCCCCTTAGTTCACACATCTGTATCTCTCAAACCGTAACTCTGATTGACGCATGCTTTGTGTCTACAAACTCGTGAGCTTGAGACCTTTCTAACAAACCTAGAGTCAAAACCAAAGATCCTCTAGAACAAAAGGTCAAATTTTGAGTCCCACTAATTTTAAAACAAAATTTAAAATTAACCCAAAATAAAATTCTTTTCGAATCAAATCTCGAAAACCTTGAATTTAACCTAAATAAAATTTAATAAAATTTCAGGGTCTTACAGTATTGCTCTTTTTTTTTCAATTTTTCGTTCTCATTTTGTTGTGATATCGGCCCAATATCGGGGATTTCATGATATTTACTGGCATTATTATCAATATCAAAGAAATGTCGAGGATACAGGTGAAAATTTTGTTTCACCCCCTATATCAGTGTCGCTAACTCTAAAAAGAGACATTTTGGATTGTCGGTCGATAATTTAAAACATTGCTTCCACGTCCCACCTCCTCCCTTGTCGACAAACCCACCCCCCAAGTCTCCCCACCCCACCTATTCTTCCCCTTCGCCCTAGCTCTTTTTTTTTTTTTTTGGGCTTTTTCTAAATAAGGATTTAGGGGAATAGCTACTTGTTCCTTATTATTCTTCAATTCAAAATAGCAAGTTTGATTAATTAAGCTATCAAAACTATAAAAATGGAAACAGAGAATGAATTTTGGAAGGAGAAGGAAGATGACCAAAAGCGTGAGGCACAAGTAGTGGTAGCTCACTAGAATATTCATTCACATTGCAGCAAATCTGTTAGAGAAAGGACAAAAGGCTATATAGCCATTACACACCTCAAGCATGAGCCTATAAGCTCAACACCTCCACTTACTCAACATCCTATGAGATATTGACAGCTGTCCATTTGCACAGCAAATGTAACTAACTAAATAGTAAAATGAATTAGCTAATCTAGGCTGCCAAATGCTTAATCAGTCAACACTCCCTTCTAAGGATTTGGCAGACATGACACTAAGCTTGCTCCTTAAGCAACAGATTCTGTCTTTGGCTAATGCCTTAGTGAAGATGTTTGCAAGTTGATATTCTCCCTTGCAGTACACCAAATCGACCACTCCATCATGGCGAGATAACGCTTTTGTTGCCCAAAATCATTTTGAACGACGAATAGGTCTGTCGCCCAGTCGTATTGGAGCGACGAATCCAACATCTGTTGCCCAAAGCCATTTGAGCGACAAATTCGTAAGTCACGGAAAGTTGAATTCTCCGTCGCTCGTCCGGGTTTAGGGCGACGAGTTCTATATTTCGTCGCCCAAAACCTTGGGCGGCAAGGCTGCCACGACGAAATTGAACAACGAACTTTTTCATCAAGTGCGACGAAATGGAACTTGGGGCAACGAACTAATTTCGTCGCCCAACGTGTTTCTTGTTGTAGTGGTGGCGTTGGAGTAGACAAAGGCGCAGACCAGCGTGGGCTTCGAAACGTCGAGACGGAGGGAAGAGAGGCTGAGGCAATGAATGTCGAGCTTCAGCAGCTGGTGAGTGTGAGATGGAGGAGGTTCCTGGTTTTGGGGGTTAGGGCAGTAGCTGCTCGCATCGTCTCCTAGACCTCCAATCACCAGAAGAAGAAGGTGGGTGATGTTGGGTGTTGCAGAAAAAGGTGGAGTGTTGTTGGTGTTGCAGAAGAAGAATAAAGAGGAAGGTGGGTGCTGTTGGGTGTTGCAAAAGAAGAAGACGGAGAAGAAATTAAAAAGATAACATATGGGGTCCATTTGGTGGAGAAGGTGTTGTTGAGCTTTCTTTTCTTTTTTTAATTATTTTATTTTTGTATTTTATTCTATTTTTAAAGGTTTTATTTTTTTACAGTCTAAAACGTCGAATTTAACCCTTTAAAAAGTCACATGCTCAACATGTGGTTAATTTTTAGTGATGAATGTGACAAAAATCCTGAATTGCTACAAAAGTCAAAATATATGTACTAATGATACACTTTTTAAGTTGATATCCTAAATTAGCTCCGCCACCAAATTTGGAGTCATTTTCATATGCTTTCGCTAAAATAAATATATGCTTCAATTGAAATAATTATGAAATATATTTTAGTATCTAATATATGGTTCAATTGATATATAAAATATATTTTATTATCTAAAATATAGCTAGGTTAATATTAATTTTATTATCTAAAATGTTAAATTTGTATAAATATATAAATCAAAAGATTAATTTTTATATCTTCGGTTCGATTTGGTAAACTGATGGTTTTGGGTTATATATGAAAACTAAAATCGGAATTGACATGTCCGGTTCGTTCCGATTCTCGTTGTCTCGGTTCCGATTCTCCCAGTATCGGTAGCACTGGTTTCGAGGTGATTTCTGATTTTTCGGTCAAACTGACCCAGCTTGGCCTATTCCAAAGTGACTTTGAGAGACAAAATGAGCTAATCGCCCAAAATTGATGGGTTTATGTGATGAAGCTACAGATTCTTTGCCCAAAGTCACTTTGGGTGACGAGTTTGAGTTCGTCATCCAAACTACTTTTTGTTTTAGTGACTTTATGAAGTTTAAGTCATTGTAAAGAGGTGAGTGAGTAGGGGGAGGGGTGGGTAGAGTAAATTTATTTCCCTTTTTCTTTTTTCTTTTTTTCTTTTAGTCAAGTCCTTAATTTGTCATTATTTTTTTCATTAAAATATGGGTGACGGGGATAGAAATATAATCACTCTATAATAATGCCAATATAAATTTGAAGAAAAATAAAAATTAGGCTTAGGCCTAGTTTGGTATTGATTTTTAGGGATGAAAACCACTTATATTAGCAGGTATGATATGTTTAGGTGTTTGGTATAAAGTAAAAGATTCCAATTTTTTAAGAAACATCACTGTTATTGACAACTAAAATCAGAACCAGTTGGTGGAGATCAACTTCTCAATTTAGCTTATGCATGTATCAGTTTGAGAAACCGGTCATGTTTAATTGATTATTTTCACAGTACAAATAAAAGTGATTCCTTTCACAACATGACAATACCAAACTGGCTAATTAATTAAACCAGAAAAGCATTACCCATAAAAAAAATATATTATAGTAAATTATATTCTACTACCAAATCACAAATAAACTTGATGTAAATGACCTTAACTTAATAAGTTGGTATAAAGGACAGTTTTCAAATTTGTTACAAATGCATTTGTTGTATTTTTACAGATGCATTGGTTTTTTATAGATGCATTTTTGTTGCATTTTTATAGAGCTTTTTTGCGCAAATATATTTATTGTATTTTTCTAGATGAACCGAGTGTTTTTTTTTTTTAATTTTTTTACAGATGCACGGATTTGTTTCCAGCTGATGCACTGGGTCGGCCTTTATTTGAATTTTGGCTTTTAGATCAACTTAATTGTTGGTTTCCTTTGGGCCAACAATTTTAGTTGTGGGACTCTAACCTAACGGACCCAAAAAAATTATAGGTAACAGAATTTGTTTTCTGCTAAGTAAAATGACAGATGAAACAAAGAGTGAACAAAGAGGGAACAATGACCTGTACTTGCAATTCCCTGCTGAGTGCTGATGGTCAAAGCTTCCTTTTTAAAATTAAAAAAAAAAAAAAGATTCCCCAGTTATTTTATATAATATAAAGTTGAGGAGGACATTATAAGACTTTATAAGGACACATGATAATTAATCGTAGAAGAAACTTTGAATCTATAAAGTCAATATGATCAGCTCATCAGCACCTAGATACTTTGACTCCTCAATCATATATCATATTTAAATTAATGAATTTATTGTATATATATCATATGCATGTATATACCATGCTTTCCATGGTAAATTAATGTGACAGTACTAAACCCCCTACATAATTTCATAAACATCAGATCGATGAACAAAAATTGTAAAACGAAATTAATTAATAACAAATGAGATTAATTAAGATCGTGAGAAAACTTCAAATCCCGAAAAATCGAAGGAGCTCCAATTATCGTTGCACATGTTCGTGGTCGATATCTTTATGTGATCATCATCGTGAGATGGAAATGAATCCAACTCTTGCCATGTGAAATTTGTACTACTACTGCTTGTCAAAGTTGCCGCTGCTGCTGCATCAGACCAAAATACATCTTCCACCACTTGATCATCTTCATCGCCTAGCAAACCCTGCAACCCAAATTCATGGTTCATATGATCATGATGATGATTTCCCATAAAATTTTGAATAATATTTTCTTCTACTTGTAATTGTTGTTGATTAGGAACTAGTACTCCTTCAAGTAATTGATCAACTGCTAATTCGACAAGATCATTATCATGAGCTGCAGGCTTCATTAGCTGGCATTGATCACTATGTGCAGCCTTTGAAGAAATTTGTGACTGATCAGATAATGCATTGCCCTCTTCATCATGCATCAATTCTGAGCTAACAACTAAATTGGGATGATGATCATGATCATCATCATCATGGCTGGAGTTGTTGTGGTTCAAGAAGTTAGCAAACACAACAGCCAAATCAATATCCGACCCATTGGTTCCACCTTGATGAACATTTGAGTAGTCAGATGAGTCATCAGTACTACTTGAGTTTTGGTGGAAGTAAGTCAATGAAGCCCGTTCGGCCTGAGAGAGCCGAACGGACTTCCCGCGGCGGTTCTTCCTACAGCCACCGCCAACGGGCACATTCCTTAAGGAACCGCCTTTGGTCCAATATCTTCTGCAGCCTTTGCAGAAGTAGCGCGGCTGCGAGAGGCTGTAGTTGTTGTAGTAGCAGAACTTGGTGTTGGAAGAGGCACACCGAGGGCAGTTTGGAGCAAGCTCGATATGGGGTTTCCATGTCCTGTTGTTGTCCATCATCATTGGCGGTCCCGGAGGGCATTGCAGCATTCGATCCACAGAAGCTGCTGTGAACATGTTTGCAAATTTGTTTTCAGCTCCAAATTGATTCCAAATGGGTTTGTGAGGAGGAGAGAGTTTGGGGGATTTATAAGAGGGTTTGAGGGGTGTGTGTATGTGGGAGTTAGTGCAAGAGCATGTGTGATGTGTGCGTGTGTGTGGGAGTGAATTTTGTGAAGGGAGGGCTTCTAATTTTGTATTGGGTTGGTGGTGGGGTTGGGTTTGAACGTGGGCGGTTGGGGAAGCGTTGGGATCAAGGAAGGGTGTGAAAATGAGAGAGAGAGAGAGAGGAGGAAGGGTGTGAAAGGGGAAGAGAGAGAGAGAGAGAGAGAGGGGTTCATGCTTACATGAAGAGAGAGAGAGAGAGAAGGAAGGGTGTGAAAGGGGAAGAGAGAGAGAGAGAGAGGGGTTCATGCTTACATGTTATGGCCTGCCCTTTAATAGGCGGATTAGGCGTGGCCCTTTTTGCCTCATGTGGCATTTCTTCATTGGGCACAAATCATATATATGAGAGTGATTGTACGTGGTTGATAAGTCAAAGCTTCTTAGTTGTCATAGTTTCTGTGTGGGGGTTTCAAAAATGACCAATTTGACCTTGTAAATACTATAATTTAGATATTATGAATATGGTCCTAGGGATCAGAGAACCTGCACTTATGGCAATAAGTTTTGAGGAATAAATGCTTAACTGTAAGTTATAAGGGTGAGGAGAGGGTCATCATCGATCAGTAGCTTTGATGAGATTAAAGAGAGGAACAAAAATACAAGTATACCTAATCTTGTAGTGTCTCCATTGGAAGGAATTTAAGGAAAGGGCAAATATGACCACCTAAATTAATTCTAGGAAGTTAGAGTTTCAATGGTATTCCATTTACCTATTCTCATTCATAATATCCATTTTTTTTTTTTTCTGAATCAACCACAAAAACTTATATGTATATTTTAGGAGAACTCTCTCCTGCAGAATAAAATTACAAAATAAGTGTGAATTTGCACAGCTAGGTATAGGGGGGCCCACCAATCCATTGACTGAAGTTAGAATTCCGCATCTATTCCGCATTCTTCTTTCTGCAAAAGAGACTTTTCCATCTATCTTAATAGAAGCAATATATTGTTGGCACCTATATATCTCAGTGATCATAAAACATTAATTTTTATTTCTCTCTTTTATCTCTTTTTTTTTTCTTTTTT